>JAPYZH010000949.1:0-22611 GCA_030523085.1 Meteorus colon | reverse complement strand
GGATAACGACTGAACGTGGTAACTGGTATTACTAGTGAGAGTGAGATCTTGATATGCACATCCTTTTATATGTTTTGTTTGATATCAGTATCTTGAATAGTGGAATAAACAAGTCGCGCCACCTTCAAAAAATTAAGACAGACATACTATGTATGTCTGCACTGGCAGCCAAATCAGAGGTACTACCATGGCTACTTAACGTGTCACTACCGGGCTTCCGTACTTAGACCTTAAATTATTTCCGACTGACTGACTTACTTAGGATACTCGGGACTTAATTCGGCTGAACTCACCCATTCTCATTTTGTTCAAATACCACATTTCACTTGTTCCAAATGGCACGTGTACCCGATTTCAATATAGTCACTTATGAGGCATTCCCATATTGAGAGCTCCTGGTTTCAAATGTTTCAGAACTCATTTTGACATATTCGACGAGTTACACATCGAAGTTTGTATCTTCGTCATAGTGACATTTTGAAATGTGAGGAGTCTAATAGCAAACCTGTTTTTGAACGCACTCCTGTGTCCATTTTTCTTCTTCCAGGAATCAGATTCATTATAACTATATAGTTATGAGACAATCAGAATAATACCTACTATGCTATGGAATACTACCTGAAGAGGTAGTATTCGAATACTACATCGAAAGGTTCTAGACTGTATGCTTGTGGAGCATTTGTAAAATTTATGAATCTATTTACCCTCAGAGGCTGCATCAATACAATTATAAGTATATTACTATACTCTCATACAATTCATTCGCGTTATGTTCCGCCATCTTTGCAATCGGTCCGATTCCTGCAGTTCTATTCCATCAACCATGAATTATTCTTGATTCTTCGGCTAGATGGGCGATAGGCTTCATCTTTTTGATTACCGACATCAAATTTTGATTGTTCTCGAACTATTGTTGCCGAGTGTGTGTAACTAATGCAATACACACAGTGAGTTGTTTTTTTTCTGCATTATGAGATAATCAACAGTTAAGGCATTCGATGGTCATCAAACTTGAGGATGTAAATACACATAGTTGAATTATCTGTATACGGATAAATACTACTAACAACTCGTTTGTAAGAACTGCGGTACTGTCCGGTTGAATAGATATAAAATAATTGGAGGGCTAGATAAAATCAATATTTTTGTCGGAATTTATTCGATCATGATAAATTAATAGTTAATGAATGAATGAAAATTAATGTACTAACAATGAACAATCGATTGCATGACAAAAGTTGGAATGTACTCCAACACGGGTCTACGGATCAGAGCTATGTATTCGGTTTTGCGCCAGGTATACTTCGGCACATGGGACGATGGTGGCACTGTATGACTATACCATTCACTTCTCTGTGTATTACAACTTTTTCAATATAGTGTGAGACCGAAACACTCCACCAAGTGATTTTTGGTTCACTCAATCTACAGCACGCGCTGTACAGTTGTTATATAGTCCGTCATATTCCTGGTTCGAAGGCAAGATTGCGACTTGCAAGAGTCGGTTGGGTTTGCGCGACTAGTTGTTGCGACGCAGGAAGGAAGAAGGTGCAGTGTATTGTAGATTGGTGTTGAATCTCTTTTTTCTCAAGAATACTAGTGAGAATTTGCAACGAGGAAAGAAATAATTACCGGTCATGGAAAAACGAATAGAGCTCGAAAAACGTGGACGGAATCCAGCTGAAGTAAGAATAATTACACCAAATAAATAATTAGTTTTTTCTACTTTCGGTTCCCACGAAATAATAAACGTCTATCTGTTTGTATCGTATTGTGAGAGTGCCCTTCGATTCTTCCGATTATTCAGTAATCACCAGCAGTTGTTTATTTATTCATTGATTATTCTACTAATGTGAATTCGTTAGCCTTTACGGCGGAAGATAGAGATTGGGAGGGAAGCAAGGTGACGGGGAAGCAAGAAAAAATGTATGAGAGGGAGAAGGAGAGACAGAGAGAAAGAAAAGTGAGAAATAATCGTACGATAGATTTGGAAGAAAGAAAATGTTTGGTACTATTTTGTCATGTAGATGGAGAGAAAAGGACTGTATAGCTAGAGATAGGGCCGGGATGTATTAAATGGAAGATTGGAATACACGTGTGTGTGTGCGTGTGTGTGCGCGTGTGTGTGGGGGGGGGGGGCGATGCTTATGACGATGAGCCCCGTGAAGGATACAACTTCGTATGTACGGTCAGATTTTTTTGGATCATAACCAATGGAACCATTTGATAAATGCTTTGATTATAGTGACGCGGCATGGAACCGCGTGGTATCGTATGAAAATAATATTCAAACTTGTGGCAAATTTGCCAGAGAAACAAAGAGAAGAAGATGCTACCGACACAACAGTACAAGCATGGCGTGTCGTAATATCGTTTTGCAATCCGCGGGGCAACATAGGTCTCTGTTACACGGCTTTATTGTACAAAACTTATTTATTCTATATTCTATAGAATCTGAGCGAATATACTATCACTTGCTCAGGAAATTGATACAGATTCTGGATTGGTTCTTTCATTCATAAATTTCGATGCTGATTGAGCCCATGGTGCTTGATACTAGATCTCGATCAACATTTATGATTCCATCTAAACGTCTGCTGTACGATGTATTTGCGATGTGTGAAATACATCACCAATGAACTAATCTAAAAGGTTATTGAAAGTGAGTATAATCTATTGGCCAGATTGGTGGAAACAGTTATGCACGAATGAATGATCAATTTTATTCTATACTGAACGCAGTGTTTCAGTCGATACTGCCGTGCCAGAATTTTGCCTCGTTCAAATAGTTTCTTTAATAGCCGGAGTTGCGGTATTGCAACAAAAACAAACACGAAGCAGTATGAAGGCATCGAATTTATTCGAATGAGGGGGATCATGTTTAGGTGTTTTGCTCTGTTTTGTGCTAATGAGGTGATATATGTATACAAATATTTGTCCAATCACTCGATGGATTCGATGAATTCAACGCAATCGTGATGTAGGGAAAATCGTTGGAATGGCAAGCATGTTACAGTAACACTATGTCATAGGAGCATTTGGTTTCAATTCGAGACATAGATATTTGCCGCAATGTAAGAGTTAGGGGAAATCATAATAAATTATAAGTAGCATAGAGAGAGGGATTGGTACATTACCTATACTATGATCATACATACCCCTTTGATTGTCATAGACAGGTTAGCATTGGGGAAATCGTTTGCATGAACAGCAGCTAATCACACTTGGTTATTGAAGATGCCAACATTGTGGATATGTTCTTCGAAAATGAGGTCACATAAAATTGTGTGTCGGTATTTTTGTTTTCACTATGCGAATTTATGCTTTCACGAATAAAACTCAATACATAACACAATGCATACTCCAAAATCATCAGTTCGCATCATCATGCATATTCCAATTCAAGCGTCAATAATCATTTAGTTAATAAGCAAGAACTTATCACTCTCTCTATTGAAATAAACTAAACGAAGCGAAGTATCCAAGATAGATATTTAAATTATTTGAACGGGTGTTTGATTGTTATTGATAATATTGGTGAATGATTTCCGCGGGACAAATAGATACATCTCATTGTTATATCGAGCAGTAAGTTACAGAGGCTCTCCTGTGGAAATTTTCCTTTCGCGCTGCACTTTAGATGTCACACAAAGAAATTTAATCTGCGTGCTGCCCGCCGATGTAGTCAACGCTTGGCTTTGCCACGAGTTTTTGGTGTATGTGTATGATTAGGATCATACGCAAAATAATGAACATGAAGTTACCTGCACGGAATCATCCCCGGGAGCTTCAATGCACACGTTCATGTAGGTTGTATGTCCACACAATTTTTAGAATTAGAACTCTGGTACAACATATATTTCGTTCACAAAGCCTCAAAATTCATCAGCAGATTAAATTGAACTTTTCAATGCCGATACGAAGTAAGATAGAGCCATTCCTTTAGAATTGTCCATTTGGGATTTCAATTTCCTTTCTCTGACAGCTAATGAAATTTATGATTTTTTTTTCTGTGAAAACAAAATGTGTAGTAGAGTGTCATGTCCGCCGTATCGGAGCGGCCTCCTTATATGTTCTGTGAATTTTTACGGTATAGCCACACCAGGACGTGCTCATTTTGTTTTGCTATCCGCGATATTTTCCATAGCAGTTAAGATTCTACATTACGCAACACATGGGCTAGACGGTTTTTCAAATATCATATGTATGTACATGCGTATTTTTGAGAATGAATGTGCGCTTAACGTAAGAGATCAATGAATTGTGTGTTTCAATACTACTTCTATTTACATCATTATCACGCGAGTAATATCTGTTTTCCCAGCAATAAATTTGATTCGAATCATACGAACTGCTGAGGAATATGTATTAATGTATGTTTACGTTTGAACATATGTCAGCATTGACCCAATTGGAAAGAAAAGGAAACCAAACAATAGAATAAGTTTGTTCACAATTAAAACCATTGATAATCGGAATAATTTACGTTTTACGAAAATGTTTCAAGATGTTATTCGTGTGGCATAATATATTCATATATATATTCGAGTATCTAGTTCGAACTTGTCAGATGGATTTTTCGCCATCGTTCTACTCGTATATGGAATAGGGATAAATCTAATATAGTTACATTTAAGTGCTAGTAGATTAGGGACGTTGAATGAATGAAGAGTGCATGCACACGACTGAACTGTATGAGTTCATATGTGGTAAGTCAATCCAGTTACGCAAAACGAACAGAAAAACTGATTAGAGATGGAGAAGAAAAATCGATGGACCGTGTCACATTCAATCGATGCATACACAAATTCAAATTTACTTTATGACGTTAGTATTCTCCCTTTTTTCCTCCATTTTTCAATGCCCGAACAGATAGAGCGCTCAACATCCTCTTATCCAACAATGCCTTCACTCATTACCCGCTTTTATCAACCCTTCTACCCTTCAACCATTTCTCTTCTTCGCAAGCACTACCTTTCACTCTCAAAATCGATCAATGAAACACCAGCCACATCCCCAACAAGATGCTATTTGTTTTCGGGAAAGGAAAGCAATCAATTTGAAAATATTTTTTTTCCTCAGCATGCAGTAATATTCTTTGCTTTTAGTACGATTCCACATTTCATTTCTTGAAAATCCTTCTCTATGAAGCTGATAATCATAAATAAGTATGTGCCTGAATTATCCTATTTCAGATCAGAGAGTTTGTACTTGACAATTGTCGGAGCACAAATATTGTAGGCCTTACAGATGAATTCGTGGCATTAGAATCGTTGAGTTTAATAAATGTTGGGCTGACGAGTCTCAAAGGATTTCCTGTATTACCCAATCTTCGAAAGGTTCGTTCAAATTTAATTCATCAAATTTTTATTCAGAACATAATAGAACATTTATTAATTTAATAATTCCTTGTTGTTTCACTGCCAATAGCTAGAGTTGAGTGATAACCGTATCTCAGGTGGTTTGAATCTTTTGCTGACGAGCCCGAAATTAACTCATCTCAATTTGAGTGGGAACAAAATCAAAGATCTCGACACCCTCCAACCATTGGTAATGAATATATATTACGAAAAAATAATGTTCTGATCCATACAAAGAACACATTGGAAACGATTGCGCTGGAGAAATGAATATGTTTTATTTTTACAGAAAGAATTCAAGAATCTGAAGAGTTTGGACTTATTCAATAATGAGGCGACAGACATGGATAATTACAGAGAGAAAGTTTTCAGTCTCATTCCTAGTTTAAGATATCTCGATGGGTACTTGAATTCTTTTCGAGATTATACAAAAAAGTATTTTCTGGGGTACTATAGCGCCGTTTATAAATCATAACATTGTTTTCAGGTTTGATATGGATGATTGCGAAGTAGATGATAGTGAAGGAAATGAAGAGGGCAGCGAGGACGACGAGGTTAATGGAAATGATGATGGCGACGGCGAAGCTAATGAAGAGGACAGCGACGAAGACAGTGACGGAGTTTCAATTGAGGATGATAAAGATTTGGAAGAGGATGATGTCTGTTTAAAAATTGTATACAAAGATGATTTGGAGGTAATGGCAAAATATTATTCATGAAATAATTTTATTGTGGAGTTTCCAGAAATACATTATGTTTTATTCTGATTCTTTTACTAGAATGACAGTGATGAAGAGGATTATATGGGGGGAGACGATGATGATGATGATGACGATGTGGATGATTCCGACCAGGATGAGGAAGACGGTGATATTGAAGGTTCGTTTACAGATATTATCTTGATGAATTTTCATCTCCCTCCCCAAGAAACCGATGAATTTTGATGTAGTATTCAATTAATTGCTGTATAGTGGTGGATGAGAGACATGTACTTGTATATGTTGGAGGGTGATGACCTATTGTTCATGTTTCTTGCGTCCCAATGCATAGTTATGAACTGACGTATAATGTTCGATTGTTTGTAATACAGAATCGTCACCTGCTCGCGGTAAGAAGAGAAAACACGAAGACAGTAGCGAGCCGGGAAACTGAAATACCCCTCGACAAGGATAAACCTCGAGAGAATATAATTTTTTTTTCTTTTTCTTTGATAAAAGTTGAAGAATAAGTGTAAAATTCGTATATAAATAATAAACAATGATTGCGCCGCAGAGTGAGGAAAGGAACAGCTGGGAAATCAAACATTCATCGACCGACCAATATGACAGACAGTTAGTGTGACTTTATGAATAATAAAAGGAATAAAAAAAATGAAACACGAAAATAATCATTGACTGAAAAGTTGTCTATGGATCATTGAAAGAAATTGAATCTAACTACAGAAGGATGATAAATTACTAATCTAAATGGAATGATACAAATGAAACGAGGACAAATGATGTGAAAATGAAATTAAATGAATAAAAATAAATAGGGCCGCATTCCAGTAAGACCAACAAGTTTCAGTTATACTAACGATATTTTATATAGAGAATATACTTAGAGAATTAGAAGTATTGCATTGTACGATGGATACGAATAAAATATTGGGATGAAGGAAAAAAAGGTTAATGATAAAAAAAGAACAGAAAAGGCGGGAAACAATAGGATATTAATTGGCGGAAAATTTCAACTTTAAAGGAGCATATTTGTCTGTTAGCTCCGGTCGGCCAAAGGTTGGTCATGCTGGAATGGAGCCGTCGTTAATCAGTAATAAGAAATTGCATAAGTTACATTTTAAATACATTATTATTGTACCATGAAAAAGGAGTATAAGGAAGAAAAAATAAAAAAATATTGAGGATCAACTTTTGTACAGGTTCACACACCACATACATGCATTTGAAAGTGCGATTCCACTGTACGAATGTATATGAATTTCTGGGACAGAAAATCGATGAATGGAAACACGCATGGATTGAACTAACATGAATAAATTTGTATTATATTGCGGGTGTTTCGAATAGACAATTTGGTCTAAGCAGGTTGCAAATTAATCATCAGAAGAATAGCAATTTCAATGAAAAGGAATTATTTTCATTAACGAATATATTAGTTCAGCTGCTCTCATTTCTCGGTGATTAAATTCGTCGAAGATTGCTTCAGTGTTGAACAGTACACCCAGAATGATATTTCTCATAAAATTTGAAAGTGTTGAGTTTTGGATGATGATTTCACTTCTTAATCATATTTTTAAGTAACGCATCTTAATATTTGTTTCAAAAAAGTTCATCTATTCTAGTGTTATCGTATCCAATTTTTTTTAATTTTGTAAGAGTGAAAAACTGTCAGTTCAGTCTGCGCCTGTCAAAGCTACCATGAAATTATGAGTATTTTATCATGTTTTTTCGTTTTTCTTCCTCAACTTCGTATCTATATACGATGAATAATATTGGATGGATGAATCTTGATCATAAATATATATTGTAATACACATAGCTGAGTCTAACAACGGCCAATTTATCTTAGATTGAATTTCTGTCCCATAACTTTTGCTCTGCACCAATTATAATGTCGAATGTATGGTAGCACGAAAGAGTAACTAAACGAGTGAAGAAATTGAAAAGAAAGAAATATGGTAGTAGGTAATCAGTATCAGTTATTACCGCCATTTATTTATCATTACTATTGTCATTGTCATTATTATTATTATGTTTATTATTATTATATATATTGAGCAAATGCGCATCAGTGGCGCTACAGGCAACAGATAAAGGAAATTGATTATCTTCCTTCAAATATCGTAGTTGCGGGAAAGAAATTCTTCTCAGTGGGCGCAAAATATCGAGTTATGTCATTAGAAAGATTGAATAAATTTTAGTAGCAAAAAAAATGGTGAATAATGCCAGATAGCTCTAACCGTGGGCTAGCCTAGTGTCCACGAAATTCAGAGTTTGAGGAGGAAAGTCGCGTATCCTCAATTTTTGATCGAGGATTTGAAAACTTTGCTTGTATAATTTTGTTACCACAAGGAAATCCAATATTTTTTTCGTATACGAAAAAAAAAGTGGGCAATGTTTCTTATATGGGCCTGTTGCGCCGGTAGAAGAAACGACTGTACGTATTACTGAAGTTTCTATTTTAATTTAGTTGGTACAGGTTTTATGTGTAGGGACTCAAAAGTTTATTCAATAGAAAAAACATCATTTTCTGATAAAACTCATGGTTTTGGCGGTTCAATGAAACTATATTGGGTGTCAACTGCGACTCATTCATTAACTGACATTGATTATGGAACAGGGACAAGAGCGTGGATGAATTTGAGTGGAATCGTGAACGTAAGAATGTAATGAATGGATGGGTTTTATAAATAAATGAAAATTTGAGAAAAGGACATGATGATTATTACTATATCCAAATTGTTCCAAGACTTCGCGAGAAAATTCGTATTTTGCATGATAGATGAACTTGTAAACTACCGTGCTTCGATAGGAGGGTGCAACTTAACTTACTGCTTTTCAATACTAATGTTAAATCAACATTGGTCAGATGAAAATCCAGTAAATGAAGTTACTACCTTCTACTTAAGGTGGGCAGTACAGGTTTGCATGATTTTTCCGAAAATTTTTCATTAATTTAAAACATCATTATGATTATAAAACGTTTTGGAATCGAGCTATGTACAAAACAGAATGAAGGTGCAGTCCTGGAAATAATTATTAAATTGATAGAAATTCTCTGCATAACTTAGAAAGAGCTTTGACACAAAAGCAATTTTCTTTATCTATGTGGTTTTTGAGTAGAGATTCAATCTTTAGATTCATCATCACTTTTGCAATTATAACGATAGTCATAAGAATCATTGCTATATATGTATGTAATCATATAATAATTATTATTATACATTTTATCACCCTTAATCGTGTCTTAAAATTAACGCAAACGTAACACATATTGTTCTCCGTCAGTTTTGGTTCTAAACATATTTTGTTGTTATACATGGGAGTTATAATTCAACTATGAACACATAATTCTGCACAAAAGAAAAAAAGCAAAGTACTTTCTTTGAACCTAAACGATCTGACTTCTCGGCTGCGAGTTATTGATTTTAAAACAAATTATTTTCCAGCTGAATGGATTTCATGAACGTTCCTGATGAATACTTTGGGTTACAGGTTGCTCATTGGGCATGTACATTGATGATTATTTATGATAAGATTAATGTTTTCACGGAAGAATTCGGTGTCGCTCATTCGATTCGCTGAAAGTCGCTTTTTGAGTTAATCACAAATTATATGAGGTTTTACATAAAAGTATATAATTTTTTCCCTATCAAAGCCGTTTATCGCAAGATTTTACCTTTTCATCCATTATATTTTTAGTGAAGCTCCTGGATCCTGAAATTTCCCTTTATACAATTAAATTCAGTAGAATATTAGCTTTTTTTGATATACAGATTTTCTGTTTGCAGCTAGTTTGCACACCGGGTGAGAGTAACGACGGCACATTAACAGGTTCAACATTCAATGCATGTGTTTGGGCATTGGGTGGGCATATGTGTGTGTGGGGGTTAGCTTACGGAGTGGAATTCACTTGGTTATCCATCGGTATTTTAAATTTCACACGTATTATTAGTTACTCTAGGCGCTCTCATTCTAATTCGTTTGTAATTCCGAGTCGCCGCGGTGATAATTTGAGTGTAGTGAGACAACTAAGAACAGGAGGTAGGTATATGTTAACCCACATTTATTTCTTGCCATGATATTTGAAGCAGTGTACTTTGAAGGTTTCTACTTAGGCGCTGCCTCAAAATGTACACATTGAAATCATTTCTTCAGAAACACTATATTTTGCGATGAAATTATGGTGAAATGTGGTAGTGAATACGGTACATTTCTACCGTAATTGATGGTGTGTCTCTGATATTGTGGTGCGAATGTACCGTGATTTTTCAGTATAGTACAGTGATGCACTGTGATTTCGGTCCGCCAGTGAAGTCATGAGCGGTAACCGCTGATACGTTGCTTTCCGATGGAGAGTGCAACTGCAATAGAAGAAGATCCTATCAGCGGAATCCTTTGAATAATCGCTGATGATTTTGTTCCGTCGGATGCCCTATATTATATGATGAACATAAAAATAAATTCTAGCGAGCGTGTGCTGCCAAATGATAATAGTGGTAGAAATTCGAAATAATAAAAAAAAACAAAACAAAAAAGGACAAGACAAAATGGCCGCGTAAGTGTGTCGATCATTTTCAGTAATTTTCAGTATCTCTCGACACTTGCGACGGTGCATTTGAAACCCGTTTGGTCTCGCTGTGTATTTATGAAAACCTACCCATAAGAATTCGATTACAATATTTCGTCCTGGTTGTATAAGTCGAAAAAAAGTTTCGTTTGGTAATAGTATCATTTCATCTATATTGATAGAATTCAATCAATACACCACGTGCGTGATATAATGGCTGAAAGCAAAGGTGCATTGATTGCCAAAACAGTGCAAAAACATGCTGGCAGAGCTAAAGAGAAGGTAATTTTTTTCTCAAATAAAGGATCGATTTCCATCCAATTATTATATCCCTCATCATCTAAATGCAGAGCATTTAGATACGGCTCAGAAATCATCTGAAGAATAAAGAGAAGAAAACGTACGCATTTATAAGAGCGACAGACGTCATTTTGCTTTGTTAGTCTTTTCCAAAAATTTTCCATTTTCATATGTAGTCATTGAATATACAGTCATCATTATCGGATGTTATTATAGATTCTCAGGATGTTGTTTTCCATATGATCTCTCGAGTGAACTTTCATTTCATAACTTTTCTTGAAATTTCTTGTCATTGTTAATTAATATTGGTGATACTAATATTCATAACACATAACATTTCCCACTATGAGAACTCCAGGAGACTCACGCCGTTAACATTTTTGTCATTTTCATAAACTTTTGCCGTTGCCTACAATGCTTTTCGTTTCAAGTAATATCGATTTGATGTCATATTGAATATTATTGATGTTTTTCCAAAAGAATGGTCGGAATGGGCGGAGAGGGGAGGGGGGGGGGGGTATTTCCGCATAACATGTATGTTTCTGAGTTATGGAATGATGGCGTTGCTCGGTGCGTTAAAAAAGGTCAACTTTCATGCGGGCTATGCCTATTTGGTCCTCATCCGAAAATTTTAATAGAATGTTATCGGCCATTTTGTCTCTGGTCTGAAGTAACTGAATGGGCTACGTGCCTCACCTCTCATGAATGTTTATGTACAGTTCACCGTTAGCCTTTCGCAGTTTCCATGGATCATTTGCAGTATCCAATATCAAGACATTGTTCAATTGGAAAAAGTATGAATCGGATGATTAAGATTGGACCTTATGCTGCAATGTAGGCTTTTCCCCTAAGAATCAGGGTCGTTTCCATTTTTCTCACTAACTGACATTCAGAACGCGTTGAGTGAATGGTGATATTCGGGTCAATCTCTCTCCATTCAACTCTTACATCTTGGAATCGCAAACACTCTCCATTGATTTTGTATGCTTGCTATATTAAAATCTCTCATGTGTCTGATGCGTATCATCGTTTCCCGCGTTTTTATTTGTACATCTTTCGTCTTCTCACTCTTTAATTTTTCTCTATCGTCTTTTCCATATCGCCTGTCCATGTTCGTCGTACATCCTTACATAATTTTCGAATTCTGTCCGCACCTATTGCACAGTTAGAGTTGCATTTCAGTTGACAATAACTTATGCAACTGCGGATGACTATAGCAAAGTTGGAGGGGGTCGGTGCAAGCCCACGTCACATGTGTAGCATTAATCTATGCTGATTATCCTTGATGTCTAGGCATCAGTTCCATATTGTGATGAGCTAATTTCACACAGTTAGTAATTGTTCAGATAATTCTGTGTACACCATCAATTAATTGATGTTGGCCTGTCCTTTACATGATAAACGCAATATTCAGAGCTGTGTTTAGGATGGCGGAGCCTCTAAATGATTCTTTCCGTGATTATGGTTTTTCTGGTAAACCAAAAATGTGTTTTCGTTACAAGCATCGACTAAAATTTCGAATGACTTCTGAGAATAAAAAAAAATTGTGCATAAATTACACATCTACGGATGCGTGCACCGTAGGCTATAACTGGAGTAGGTATTTTGTCTGTTCCCAGCTGTTCTTTGACAAGTATTCGGAGATGAACTGTTTTTCTAGAAACGGACAGTGGTGACTGTTTTGTACATTAGTTCAAAAAGTTCGTCTACTGCTAAAAAGGTGTTGGTAGTGGTGCCAATCGAAAATCTGGTCATTATTGGTCATATCTCGTTGTATTTCACGACCGTGGATAATCATATATAAAAAAACTAAAACAAGAGAAATTATCTACTAATTTGGATTTTCAAATTTGAAATTATTGAGTGTTTCTGGTGTCCCCCACAGAGAATCGACCATGGTGCCGTCTACCAACGTCGTATTTTTCGGTGCGATTGTGTTCGCGGTGCGAAAAATAATTCGACTCGAAAGCGATGCACTGTCCAGTCCCTGGTTGAATCCACTCAGGTTGTGCGCATTTGTGTCCATTAGAAATAGTTAGAAACTTCTAAAATCTCGCTCGAGAAAAGAGCTGATCCATTTAAACTACACCAATTCATTAAAAGTAGATATATTTCGCGGTGACTATTTCTGCTATTAGTGCATGTATCTGTATTTTGCTTTCTTGAATACTTACACACGGGCTAGCTTTCCTCCGCTGTTTTCTTTATAAATCAATCTGGCGTTTCAGGTACATCCCCATGTTAATATTCATCCATTTTGTGTTCGTTACAGTGTAGCGGTATAGCATGATAAATATATAAACGCAATACGATGAAATAATATCACCGTTAGGTGGGCGGGTCTTAGGTTCGTCCGAGACAAAATTTGAGTGGAAACCGGTTCGTTGCTGTACAGGTTTACGCGTGGCATTGCATTTGACAGCACATATATTTATTGAAAATCATTGGCACCAGTTGAAAGTGCTGGTAACAATTAATTAAGTATATTCTGAATGAATGGAACAGCGGTTATGAGAAAGTAGCGGTTATAAAAAAGAAGCGGGCAAGAAACAATACAAGGATATACATTACTTGCATTAATCACATGTACATTGACCAGACATAGAAATTATGAAGGTCGCATGAGTTACTGACAATTCCAGCAAAAGCTCGTGCGTACTGTGTGAGCAGTCCGTGTCGCAATTCATATCAGAGTCCCCTTAAATAATTTAGGATGATAAGAGTATTTATACAGATGCTGGCGTCCTTTTCGGACATGGCATCGAACATTTTCTGCTGGATTTTAATGGGTACCCAATCATAAGAATAGCACGGCATCATTGCGATAGAACAATGTAGTAATTCCTATTTCCATTATTCCTCTTCAGCATAAGTCCAAGAGTAGAAACCGCATCAGGTTTGGATATATATTTTTTTTTCATAGACAACTAATCCATCTGGGTTTGCGTCAGTCAAAAGAAAGGAAAAACCCGGTAAATTTGTTAGAACTCGCCGTTGCGTTTATACCTTTCGATTTGCGCTTCCCGTTACTATTCTCGTCTTGGAAGTTCCCGGGGATGCAAAAGTGACTTCAGAGCCCCGTGCGGCAGTCCTCGGGCAAATATATCTGTGAGGTCTGCTGGCCGCGTCGCTGGTACCCCACCTTCCGTTTTTATTCACGCTGTCTCTTCTCATGTATATAGACAACTTTCCATGAGTGCGTTGAACAAGAATAGGGACCAACATATTTCTCTGCTATATATGCTAAGCTTTATGCATATATGAATATACGTGGTCGTAAACTTTTGCGCCTGTAGATTGATTGTGAAAAGAAAGCCTAGCGGAGGAAAATTATTTTTCCAATATTCATATTCATAATGGATTCACTTCATTCTATCTCATTCTTATTTTATCCACTACGGACCCTATGAATGCTCATCCCAATGCCAATTCAATGATACACTTGATGGCGTTTCATAGGCAGAACTTGAACTCACGACATACAAAATTTTGATGTACGAAAGAGTGTGAATAAACATCTAGCGAAGTATGACTGTGATGAATTCGAAGAATCGCTAGATACTAAAGTGTTCCGTTCGGACGAACTTTTGCTTCACTCCCCATCCGAAATCTTGATCCCATAATTTCATTTCAGACCTTGATCACAAACTAAAAAGTGAAAGGTTATATTGCTAATGCCGAATTTTTCCATAATATAAACCTCTCAATACAGTGTTCATAACATAATTAGGAATATCTATGTTCATACATCTGAAATTCTGAAGATTCTCGAATATGACTCGATGTGAGATAGGTCATGAGCTTCCTATGAATACTCCTCGAAGGTTTGATACTACCTTTCCATGATTCCTACTATTTTCGAGTTCGGGTTCTTATGTTCATTGCGAAAGCTATACTTCGTACAAGGTGGTACTAAGAGAGCTACCTCCGTTTATTTAATCCTGCGCTCAAATCGCGAACTTACTCGAGAGTTGCGATGACTTACACCTGTAGTCTATAAATTAGATTCACTTTTTGAAAGAGTAAAACCCGAAGTGATTATCGAGAAATTCTTTCTCTCGGGTTCCGATCATTGAGCTCGCACATAATGACACGCCCTACATGTGGGATGAAAGGTTTTAACACGTCACGAAAAAATTATGTGCGAGCATCAATTTTTATATTTTTATCCATCATATATTTTGAACACGAGGATATTTATTCGAATTCAAATAATATTTATTCAATGAAATTGATCAAAATTGAAGACCAGTGTCATGTGTTTTCATCCGGTGTACCGTTTCCGCTGCGAACTTCCCTCATTAATTTTGATTGACATTACAGTCAGCGTCGTTATTTGGAAACTCATGCACTTATTTGTAAACTACCTAGTCGGAGCCAGAATCAAGGGGTTGAGTAAATAGGAGAAGGAATAGTGAATGATGCACACTCCATTGTGAGACCTTCGTCGAACGGTTATTCTTCACGGGAAGGGTCTCCATGAGAGACAGCATACCGGTGATTTCTCGTTTATAGTCGTTCTTGTGAGTTTGACGACGAGGATTTGGCTGATAATATTGGCCGGGTTCCATAAATACTTGTGGGTTCAAGCGTATATAAATACTCACCGGCGATGCGTTGATTGAGCCACGAAGAAGGGAAATTATTTCATATGATTAGATACTGATATTGATAAAAATATTCATGTGAATTCGTAAGTAGAATTACGTGATCGATAAAGAATAAACTTAGTAATTGGTGTACCTAATATCTCTCAATCTAGCGGTGGAGAAAAATATATTTTTCTTCGATTCAACAAAATGGGGAAGGACAAAGTAATTTCTTAATTGAAGAAAGTGAAGACGATTTCCCGGATTTCTTCTCTCTACACTGATAATTGTTTATTCATCTTCGGAATTTTCGGAAACAGTTTGAAGAAAAATCTGACATGAAGTCGATATTTGTACTAAAAGTATTTTTGGACGACATAAATTTGAAAAAAGAAACAGGAGCGTATATTCACCGTCTCCGTTGAATGGAGTGTTTTAGAGAGTTTGCTAAGAGCGACTGGAATACACATGTTTAGGGATACATGAACAGAATCATTGGCGGTAAATGCAACTCGTAATCATTTATTGTGAATTGTATAATTGAATTCGGTAATTATCTGTAGGCAGCCATCAGAACGTATGCGAGCTACATTGTAGTAATTTACAGACGAAATGGAGAGATGGCGATGAATTCAATTTCCGATAAAGTTCTCACAGGTCCCATGTATATGACCCATCGGCCAATATTGAGAAGAAGAATCAAGTTCGGTTCCGCACCTATTTCAGTAAGACAAACGCGGTTGAATCGTTCGTTTCAATTATTAGCATGAAACATAGAATGGTGAATTTCCATCATCATATTATGACAACTTGCGGCTATGATGAAATCTTTTCAGTAGATTTTAAAATTGGTCATTAAACCAAATGCTGCATAAGGGACGGGCATTATCATCGTTGTGAAAGAGATGACAATGAATGTTTCGGGTCTTCACAATGTCAGAAATGCAAGCATTTCATGTCAAGCATTTCAATGTATGAAAATATTTCCGAATTCATTATCAACTGTTGATTATAGGAGAAAAAGTATTTCTATTATAAAGTTTCAATGAGCTCTTCGTGTGAGCCTTCACCGATGAAAAATTCAATATATTGCTGTGTGCCGAATATTAATTCCCGATTTCTTGAAGAGAAAATTGTATCGACGCCAGATGACATCATGTCGATGCATTGTCACTTCGCCGAAATGAATAGAATTAGATAAAACCTTATTTCGTCACGCGTGTAATGTATTCACTTCAGGATGCTACTTCCGTGTAGTTCATTATAAGAAGTAGCGACCCGGTTCGAGTTCACAGTGATTGAATTGTTCAATCTCAGTCAGGCTCAATCACTGTGTATGCCAATATTTTCGGTTTCATTTATTCGGTTCAAGTATTTGAAGAATTTTTCATATGAATACAAAATGGTTTTGCTCGAAGGAATCCATCTTTCAAGTCGTATTTTGACTCAGAATGAAACAGGTGACATTAGATGTTGAAAAGAAAAATCATGAATATTATGTTCACGAAACTCATGATCCCGTTCAGCAAAAAGGATCTCAATTATTCGAATACGAGATCCCTAGTATGAAATTGATCCCATTGTTCGGTGGCCAAGGTGGTAGTGGGCCAGCATAGTAAGCCTGTCAATCCGTGTTCATACTTCCGTTCGAGATTTTTTTTTTCTTCAATTTATTGTTCGTGGAACTCATCAATAAACGAGTTCGCTATAGTAATATTTATTTCAAAATATTCTGAAAATAAATTCGTCTTTTCGTACTCACAATGTATCTTAGTAGCTTTTCACTTTTTCCAGTTCACTTTTTGCAATTGAAAAGTATCTCATGTAGGGAAATTTAGATTGTAATCATGGTTCATTCTAGTATTATGAAACTGTCTGTTCGAGTTATTTCCTTCCAATATTTGGTAATATTGTGTATTGAATATTGTGTTTTTATGATAGAAATTATCCCGACATATCGTCGTCCCGAGGCTCACAGCTTCTATATCTAACCAGTTCAGGTATTCGCATATTACAAAAGTAATTCCACCAAAGTGTACATCTTTATTAAATTTTTCATAACATTTCTTGAATGATTATCATCGTGAACTAATTTATTGATGAGTTTAACAAATGATGATTTGAAAAGGAAAAAAACAGAAGAAAATAAAACTGTGATGAGCGGAGGTTTTTATACAAAACTTCTGTCCTACCACATTAGCTCGATACCACTCTGGCCACCAGGCCGCTTGATGTATAGTGTGAGAAAATTTTCGGAGCATTAGAGTTCGGAGATATCTGGCCATCTAATCTTCTGGTGGTGTGATTACTACGGTACTAGCATGCGCCCCCTCGTCCCCAACTGTATTTCCCAAACTCGACACTTCCCTCATTAGGTTACTCAGGACTTTGCTCGACCAGACCTATTCAATGAACTATCTCATTCTCAGTCATGGATATTGGAGGGGATATGGAACGATCTGCTAATATTTTTAATAATGGAGTTTCAGAATGAAGTATATCACTCAGTGTCTAAACATTTTACAGTCGATAAAGTCTTTTGACTAGTTCATACATGGGTCGGTGTTATACCATCGCATCGATTTAGTCGTTAACATGGAATCACAAGCTCTAAGTTTTTTGGTGGAGCATAGTCATTCAAGACTGTACAATGATCATTGGTGACTATATTCCGACAAGTTTCTTTCCAAGAGTTTAAAGAGCACTTTTTCTTGTAGTGGTCTATCATTTCCCTCTGATAGCACCATTGAGGGATTATTTTTCACGCAATGGTAACATCCGTTTTAAATTTCATTGGAAGCACTATCACCTGAAGCATTGAAAGCAATAGACAAAGCATCAAAGTTTTAATTCACGAAATGATGGCCTGCTCACGTGATGACTCATGTTCCGAAGATTTCATCAGATCTTCCATCAACAGTGAGAATTACGATATCATTCACGAATTTCCTTTCATCACAAGCTTCTGTTTTCATTAAATTTTCAAATGCATGGATCTGAATATTCCATTCATATCTGATACGTAAGAATGGGCAGTCAAAGATGAGTGTTTACCAAAACGAATGAAAATATATGGGGGACGAGAATAATCCACAGCTTTATGGTTTCCAAATTCTTTATGATTCCGTAGCATCGTATGATACTCCATGCGGTGAATAGAGGTGTTTGGGTTTTAGGTGCAGTGATGCTGATTGGTACTCTAGCTAGTCTAGCTTGATAAGTTTCGTCTTAATAAAAGAAGCATATTTCAGACCAAAAAATGCATCAACACGTTCAAATATGCATTGTTGTGAGATGCAAAGAGTTCCACTGGATTGGTTGGAATTTGTTGTTTTTGTCTTGAAGACAGTGCTTTCTGCGGTGCAGAGTCAGAGATACACTATACCTTTGCTTTTTGTGGGACCCAAATCTTCATTTTATGCTTTAGATAATTGCTTGAGTGTTTTTAGACTTCGAAAAATAGTACATTTTCTTTCATCTCCACCACCTTCATATGTTGGCTCAACTGGTATAACTTCAACAAGTTAGGATCATTACATGATCCAACACTAAGCATCCTAGGTTGTTTGATTTTTCGTTACTAAGATCTTGCTTATGTACATTCTTCAAATATTTCTAATTTTTTCTTCGAATAATTTCTCATCTTATACAAAATACATGTCTTTGTCGATACCACATATCGGCTAGGGGTTAAATCTTCCTTGTTGCTATTATTTATTATAGCACTTGACCAAGAAATTCATATAATTCTCTGCAATATTTCTTTTGTAAGAAGCTCATAAACTTCTTTTGTTAATTCCGTATACAGTAGAATTCCTATCTATTCGAATCGATGAGGCCGAAAATTCTAAGACTAAGAATATACGGGTTTTTTGAGGACCTACAAACCTAGTGGGCAAGACAATCAGGAATACCACCAGCATAACAATCAGCGAGATCACCAGCGAAACGTTGAACATGATCACCGGAAAGACAATTAACAAAATGACTTGCAAGACAGTCAGCAAGATGACCGATTAGTAAATTAGCGAGATAACCAGTAACGAAATCAACAAAATAACCAGCCAGATAATTAGGACTATAACTTGCAAAAGAAATAATAAAGAGAGTTTCAACTTTTACGAAGTCCCGAGCCTTAATTATCATGACACTATATACGAAAACGTCTTTTATTTTTCGTCATCTGTAAACCGCTCTGAATTGAGTTATATTCATTTTTTCGTCCAGCGCTGAACTGTTGTGCGATGAAAATTGAATTCTTTCGCAATATCGTTGATTTCAGTACCTTTTTCCAACTCATTAATTGCATCAATTTTGAAAAATTCCGGAACTTCATGGTGCGCTCTCTTCAGCATCTTACCTGTTATCGAGTTATTCATCATAACACAATGTCACTTTTTCGAGATTATTTTCTGTCCTTCACTATTAAAACTCTACTATAGAGCTACTGAAGTGCAGCAGATTCGAAACCGTAGAAACATATATAAATTGAGTCAAAGAATAGTTTCAAGAAAGAGATTGTTAATTTGTAACAACGATTAAGGAGCGTGGCTACACACAACAATGTTGCCATGTTGAAAACTTAGGAAAATTCGAAATGATTAGGATTTGATGAAATTTGGTAAGTATATACTTTTGACTAAAATATGAATGTATACATTTTTTGAGATTTTTCTTTTATACAGTTTTCGAGTAATTGATAACTAGACTTCACGTGTATAAGCATATGATTCAGATGTACATGTTGGTTTTTTTTTTTATATTGTAACTCCAATTATTCGAACACTGTATAGACGGAAAATTAAAAAAAAATTGTGTCATCGTATTCAATTCTGAAAAATATTGTCACCAAATTTTATCGAATTCTTATCATATTACTACGAATGAACATTATTCCAATTTGATTTAAGAACTGTTATTGTTTTTCATGAAACCTATTGCTGTTGTCGTTCGTATTATCATTATTATCATCATTCTCGTTTTCATTATTATTATTATTATTATTATTATTATTATTAGTAGTAGTAAAGAACTGGCCCCAGTCTCTTTCAAATTTTAAGAAATTTTTTCTTTCCTGGAAACCATAATTTTCGAATAATAAGGTGAAAATTTTTTTTGTGTCTGTATTTCATTGTTTATTTAACGGATCACTTGTTGTGAAAAATCATCAAGAAAATATTGATTGTTTTTTTTCGGGTTCTAATGACATGCACAAAACCAAAATTCGAAAGACGTTTTGTTGCTCGAAAACGTTGCCTCGTAACACCATTATTGTATCTTTAATAGTTCACAAGATATACACAATTGGAGACTCAAATCAGTGGAAAAGTTCATTTTTCGTAAACGAACACATGGAACTCGAAATCTATAATAGCTGAGAATTTATCCTCCAATTCATTTTGAAGATAAATGAAGGAACTACAACAACGTTCTAATCCCAAATTTCTGTATCTATGGTAGTTTGAACATTACAGCAATAAATAAATTGATAAACTTAGAGGAATTTTCTGTTTGTGTGATGCATCAAACTTCAAAGTACTATAAAAGATGAGCAGAATATTTTTCGTTATAAACATGTATGACTCCTATAAGTTCCCTTAGTACGCGGATTTCTTGTATCCCCGCCAACACATTAGGGTTGTTATGAGGATCATCTAGAGAGCGTTTGTTGGGATTCAGGTGATGAAAATTTCCTTCAAATCCGCCAAGATATTTTTTGTTGGGGTTTTATTGATTATGCCTCGAAACCCGTTGCCCGCTAATGTATTCATATGTTTCAACACTAGCGTTCAGTCCTGTGTGCTCCTCTCCTTTGTATTTCGAGGGTCCAACGTTGCCGTGTCGGTCGATCACGCACTCGCTTGGTGTGAATTTTAACACGATTATTGAAGTAAATATTGCAATACCTCACAGAGAAATCCCCAAAGTCTAATGATTTTGGCATTGATCGAAGCGGAATATTTCAGAGAGTACCTCGTTGAGTTTTTCACCAGATTGTCAATAGTATAATTACCTCTATCGTGATTTTATTGAGGTAACATATGGTTCCGTCCATCGGAGCTTGTGTAGTTGGACGTCCGGAAGTACAAACTTTGCAATTTTTTCCGCCCTATAAATAATCTCCAAACATACTCGAAAGTTTACAGTGACACATTCCAAATATTCTACTATCCAATGCATACACTAAAATTCTGTTCATAAGATGTGATTTGCTTCTATACAAGTGTAATAATAACCCTAAGGTCTTTTAGCATTTGGTGCGCATGCCATTCTCGCAGCTCTAATATTTTTTAATTAATTGATAATAAATACATATTTCTTTCCTACATGCAAATTTATACAAGAAAAGCTATACAAAAAAAAACACACAAATAAAACATTCATTCGTTGTAAGTTCGATAAAAATCGGAATCAATCGACACTCCGATTAAACCTGATGGCTGTCGAAATTGCTGTTGATTCCAATTTGAAAGTTTCAAGACTGCAATTTGCATCGAAAATATGAAGTGTGAACATTAAGCTATGCTGTTCAATTGAACCAATTTATGCGAAGAATACCAAAAGGATTTTATTATTAACAATCTGTTCATTAATGATTCACTGAAGGGGAAAGATTAATCCGACTATTATATACTCGATGGTTTATGATAAATAGGTGATAAAGAAAAATCCATAGTTAACCTAGCATTGTGTGTTGCCATAACAGTCACATTGGGTGTTTATAACAGCTTCCTCCTCAAATAGTTGTTCGAACTATCCAAATGGCTGCCGCTGATACTGATCGCTCTGATACCCGAGGACATCTCCGCTATCCAATATGTCATTCTTTCTTGACCTCTTTTCCTAGTAATTTTCGATATATTGATTATATGATTTGAATCAAGATTGACAAATCAGCAAGAATAAGATTGGGTTAGAAGAAGTAGTAAAATCAAGTCCATGTGGCAAAATTGATTGAACCACGATTATAATACCTACACGGAGAAAAAAATATAGCTACTGGAACTGTATATTAAATAGTTACTCGTAAACAGTTCCAGTAACTAAACGTACTCTTATGGTAACAATACCAT
>JAPYZH010000948.1:0-11024 GCA_030523085.1 Meteorus colon | reverse complement strand
GCATGTTATATGACATCTGCTGTTTATACTCGACCTGCATAGAGTAGTTCACATTTGATCCGTCAGGTTGCGTATTCAAGTGGATGATTTCCCAATACTTATTTGAATAGATGCAAACATGAAACTAGATGAATATATTTTAAGGAAGACATTCAAGCGGAAGCATTCGACGAATGTCAAACTTGAGAGTAGTGTTCTTTTGATGCCTATTTCTCCATTAATAGACATTTTTTTGTTTAAAAAATTTTTTCGTGAAACGTTTAAGGTGGTCATCATCGAAAAAATTCAATTATTGTCGAAAAAAATTTGAATAAATTGAAAAAATCTCATATCCTTTGTTTCTTCTCGTAATAACTTTTGAATGCGATACTTATCAAATTGCTACAAGTTTCATCGTTATGATTATTAAATAATCTTTAATTTTCATGTCTATGTGTTGGCCGAGATTGAATATTATCGGTTGATTTGAATTGACTACATGAAATTTTAATAATGCAGTCATTTCTACGATTCTGCTAATTTTTAGTATATCTGCAACATCTAATGCAATTTCCGCTGCTGAATGGCCTTTTTCAAAAAACGAAAGCCTACAGTTCGATGCATACTTTTGACAGGTTTCCTAATTGTTATTTTGGCTGAGAAATGTATAAAAAAAAACGCCAAAAAAAAGTTAAATCCATCATCTTGATTTTATTTCGCTTTTTCGAAAAAAATGAAATTTGTTAATGATTACTACGTCTATTTAAAAAAAAAATTCCTTCCAATCCTGAGGGTCTTTGGATGTACCGAAAAGTTTCAATGGTGATATGCGGAATAAATCTTGTTGAAAGAACTTTCTTCCAAAATGTAAAGAAACTAGATCGAAATAATACCGCTATAAAAAAAAGGGGATTTGCAGAAAGTATCAGTTGAAATGAAATTAACTATAATCATTGTCGAAAAACTTTTGGGTATTTTCCAAAAAGTAAGGAACAATCATTATATTTACAAAATTTTCTCATTATTTACTGTTGAAGATCACATTTTAAACCAAATAGAAAAAAGTCACAATGAGTCAATTTTGAACAGAAGTTATAGCTAGTAGGAAAAATGAGTAATTTTTTCAAAATTGTACAATTTTTCGTAGATTGCGTAATACAGTTTGAGAAAATAAAAGAAACGTTCATAACAGAGTAGAAAACGATATAAAATTGTCACCCAAATCGATACAGGTTAGGTTCAAAAGTAGTGGATTTGATGCGGAACGCTCCAAGTATTGTTTCAATTAAATCAAAGATAATAATTGAACTAATTTTTTTTACGTTCATAGACATATGCTTGTACCTGCAAAAGAAAAAGGAAATCGAGTTTATCCCAGGCGGAACAGATGACATCAACATTCATTTAACAAGATAGATGGGCGAACTCTTCAAACAATTAAAAGAAAAGGAAATTAATAAAAAGGAAAAAAAAATCAATGTCATATTACATTATCTTCGATATTTTTATTAATTGTATTTCAACAAACGAAAAGAAAATGTACTCTTTGTTAGTTAATTCGTTATTGAGTGTGAATGCTGTGAGGTTTATATGAATGTTGCCTAAATAAGTATGAAATGTAAATTTCCTAAAAATGTATTTAACGTGGGTACACCGTGTGAGCACAGTGAATTTATTGTTTGAACACCGTGAATATACTGCTTAATATACCATGTGAATATCGTGAATTTCCCGGTAATGTACCGTGGATACACGATAAATACACCATGTGGACGCTGTAAATTCACCGTGTGTGTACCATGGATATACCATAATTACACCGTGTGGATACTGTAAATTCACCGCGTGTGGATCGTAGATACACCGTGTTAACACTGAGTATGCACTGTGTACAATTGTAAGAACTACACGGTGTATTCACGGTGAACTCACGGTATATACTCAGTGTACACATGGCGTATTCACAGTGTGCACACCGTTAGCTCAAGGTCGCAAGGGTATTCACATTGGCTAAAAAAAAATTTATTCCAAGATCTGACAACTTGTTTGAATTTTTGAAATCGAATTGACTATAATATAGAAATCATACTGAATAAAATGGCGTTATATCTTGAGTTACATAGGGTGCGTTCGAGGAGCACGCTTTAAGGACGTTCCCAAGTAGCAGTTGTGCTCAACTTTAAAAGCGGTCTCCCCATGTAAACCATACTGTAAATGCAACAACAAAAAGTTGCGATCCACTGTACATCTTCAGTGGCGCGAACGTGCGCAGAAGTTCAAAAATATACCCATTGCGTTGTTTCTTTGATCTGGCAACATTCTATTCTCTTTCTGTATATTTTTATTTATATTTGAGACGAGTGCAATAGAATTTCAATGTTTTAAGGTTACTTTTATTTTGAAGATAAATTAATAAAAAACAATTTATTAATAATGACTTCACGCTTGAGGAATGGAAGATTTGTGAAAAGTAAAATTGGTGATAGAGTAGCTAAAGCTTTTTTTTACAACATCCTACAGTTAACCTATTTGTGAGCAGCTCGCATTTATTTACAACTACTGCGCCTTCACGGTATTTCAAACTTCCCGCCCAACGCAGCGTTGCCAAGTCACCATCTCTCACTGATCAAGTAATGAAAAAAAAGTGAAAAGTGCTCACTTCCAACATTTTTTATAACTAAATGAATACCGCGTCTTTTTGTTATTTTTTGAGGAACATGTTTATTATATGTTCAATTAATGATTTTCAGTTTTTCAATATTTCAAAATTTTGCACCGCAAGAAGAGTTTTAAAAAATTCCTACGTATAAAGGACACTCATAAGTATGGGTATTCAAAATTGAAAAGATATTCCAAGAAAAGTGTTTTCCTTGGGAACGTCCTTAAGCATTTTTTGTCGTTCAACTTATCGCCTACAGCGCTCATAAGCGTTTGCACGGACCATCGGAATTTTTGGACTGAAACGCTCACGAACGCGGCTCCGGCGCGGTGAGGCAGCGTGAGCGTCCCGAAGGACGTGAACGTAAACGGATGTAAGCGCACTCGACCCAAGTCGAACGGGCCCGTAAGCGTAGCGCTCAAAGCTCGTAAGCGTGCTCCCCGAACGCACCCTTAGTTAGATGTTCTGAGTATCATCGTTAGGATACTCAGGACTTAGTTCGGCTGAACACATCCAGTGTATGTCGTTTGGCGTTCCAACTACGACACGGTGTTTCATGGAATCGCTCTTATCCAACTCTCTAAAAAGTTGTGTCTGAGCGTGTAATGCATGTCACTGTTGCTAACGCTCTAGTTCTGTAACCAAAAAGATACTGGAAAAAGAGAATAATAAAGTTGTCGGCATTAGTCTTCATCGTTGTCGGGGCCCATGGTTGTTGAACAAACGTTTGACACTTTTATCAATTTAATGTACAATTTATAACGTGCGTTTTAATCCTCAAACTCAGATGATAGATATAACCGTCAAATGTCTAGTGGTTTTTCTAGTCGTTTTCGGAACATGCACGCAGTCTCCTTTTTAATTTGAACACCACAGCGTCTAACAGCGGCCGTGTAAACAGTTTACACGGGCCGACACGGAACGGCACAGAGCGCGATAGTTAGAAAACCCCTTCTTTTGATAGAAAATACGATTTTGACCTGGTAACCACATCGCAGTTTTTATTTCGTAATGCACGTAAAATGGAAGCCGGACATAAATCTCACGCACGATATTTGCACAAGATGGTGCCACTGCACACCCGGTACTTCATGGATTTATTTCCAGTGCGCTTTGTGGGCTAGTAGTACCGTACTCCGTGCACATTTTTGTTTTCTCGGTCCAGTTCGTCCCAGTCCGCTCCGATTCGTCTGGCAGTTATTTTTCTCCAAAAATTCGATATCGATATTATATATACTCGCACGTATACATACATTCAAAAATAGATACATATATATCGAACAATATATAGACTCCGTATACCGCTCAATGCCGCTCAGTCCATCGTATCGTATCCCGCATCGTTCCTGATTCCAGTCTCCCTCAAACCGTTCGCGCGTTCGTCGTTGGACGTACAACGTCCGCGATTTCGGTTCGCTCGTTCGTGGCACGTCACGTTCGTTGTGTCGCGATTACCTTCGTCCCTCCTCTCCACCTTATCCTTCTATAATTTTTCTGTTTCCTCATCCTCATCATTATCAGCATCATCATCATCACCATAGTCATCATCACCACCGCTACTACTACTACTATTACTACACTACTACTACTACTACTACTACTACTACTACTACTACTATTACTACTACTACTACTACTACTACCACTACTACCACCACCACCACCACCACCACCATTATCATTGTCATCATCATCTTCACCATCATCATCACTACCATTATCAACGTCTTCAGCATTATCATCACCATCGTATTCATCCTGATTGTTGGTGTCGTCGGTGTCGTCGGTGTCGTCGGTGTCGTCGGTGTCGTCGGTGTCGTTAGTGTCGTCGCTGTCGTAATTGTGTCTCACCCGCCGGTGTACATAATCGTTCCACTCCTTCCGCAAATAAAATTCGTGGTGAACGTACCAACTTATCTGTCACAGGGTATTGGTTAATTCTGATAGAGTGATTGTGTACTTGTAAAAGTATCCTGAGATACTGGAGGCAGGATGGCGTTCAATGGAGACGGACCACATTCAAAGAGGCAGCGGCTTGAGGAGTCCGGTCATAGGGTGAGGAGTGTCGAACGCATCGAAAAAAATACTGGAAAATTAACCCTTTCATTGTTGTCCGTTTAATACTCCATTTTTTCCTCCAAATTAGTCGATTTCATCCATTGTAGCGCAATCAAGCTATGTTATATCTTTCTCCTTTTTTTTTTTTTTCTTGCAATATAACTTCCATTATTCAATGCATAGCAAATCATTCAAATGTCATTACTATCTATTGATTGTTCGTGGTATTTCTCATTTCGGCATCTGTATATATTCTTGATGATATGAGTACCCAATGAAATATTATGATATTTCATAACAATTTCATCATATATACATGATGTCGTTGGGTTGTGCATCGCGCGCTTTATGTTTCGTCGTCGCCATTTCTATTGGGGGCCATTCACACAAATCACATATATACATACATGCATATGGCGAGCCTGTTTGGAAAGCTGGCTGGTGAACCATTTCAATTGTCAATATGAATCCGTTCGTACTGGATGTTCTTCAGGTTGCTCAGAAAATCCTCAAAAACCGTGAACGATTGAGTATTTTATTTTCTCATCATATTCTTGTGAATAAAATAATGACAAATGTTCATATAGTGCTCATCATGTCCACATTTCGGACACAAAGTCATCGTGGTCTTGTTAATAATCATTCTCATCATCTTCATCGTCGTTGTCGTTGTCGTTGTTGTTGTCGTTGTTGTTGTCGTTGTCATCATCGTCGTCATCGTATTCTTCGGCGCCCCTGAAAGTCGCACACAACATAGTCAACATATTGTTAGACAGCAAAGTCAGCAAGACGACAACCTGTTATCCCTGCGTGGCCTGTACTGTACTGGTCATAGAGGTATATTGATTATTTCGCAAAAGCCTGCTTCTCGAAAATTCACAACTATCTCTGATATTTCAATTAAATCTGGTATAGTAGTTGACCGCGTGATGACCCGATTAGATATTCTGCAAAAAAAAAACGAACATAGCCATCCTCTCATTACATGCATTGCATGCCTTTTCTTCATCTACTCTCTTTCACATATATTATCTTAAAATCTGGTATGGTATAGATAATATTCAGATGACACAAATACATTATTATGATTATTATGATTGGTATGTTTGTATCGAAATAAAGTTTATCTTGTTGATTTCTGTGCGTGTCATCAGTTGGCACATTCTGTGGATAAATTTATGTGTGTGCCAGCCCAAAAACTTTAATCTCTTAGCAATCATTTAATATAACTCTAGTGAGTGTGCCATGTTAAACCAAAATATAAATACGCATTATCTATCCATTATTGAAAAAGCTCATGCGCGAATGATAGAAGTTGCGCACGCGCTTGTACATTATTAGAATCGATAATTAATCTTTTCTTCCAACATATCCGTGTCACTTTTTTACGACTTGATTTTGGTAATCCTGTTGACAAATGCCTGGAAGAATCATGTGGTATAAACGATTCGACATCGAGTACAGAATGCGGATGGATATGAATAGTACGCCAATTTTTTACCTTATTTTATGTTTTATAAACTCCCATAAAGCAGTTGGTTCATTCACTACAAGGAATTGTGAATGGGATCCTTCTTCTCCTCGCTCTTATGGGCTTGGGATCCATACTGAAGCACTTGAAAATATCAAGAAGAACAAAATAGAAAATACTTTTCCGTGTCATGATCGTACATTGATGTGTAATTAATTATTTGGACCGCTTACATGAGTAAAATTTAATTTCTATATCGACATGATTGTATAGGCTGCTGATGGCCCCATCAGGATGTAAACGCATGTACGAAACCGACTGAACATAGGTCGGAACATCGAGGTTCAAACATGACTCAAGCAATATATTTGCATTTGTTTATATATTTACATTGAGGGGCTGTGGTGAAGGTCTTTGAGATGCTTTCAACGCATCTCATATCCGTGAACAACACGCCGATGAGCTGAGGAAAGCTCTTGCATTCGCAGCGATAAAGCACGGACATTGTTTTCGTTACTAATCTCTTTATTGGCGCGTGCTTGGCGATGTGCCAACATTGGTTGGGTATAGTATCATATGACTCTCATCGTCTTAATTTCCATTCTTTTCGTTTTTCCATTCAAATAGTCCTGTTGCGGGCTCTCCAAACTGCCATATACTATTTTGATATTTTTCCAACTGCTATGGTTTTCCCATTCAGTCACGACCAATATCATTCCATGGTTTCTATCGCAATGGAGAAAATGTTGAAATCTAGATTTTACTTAATAGCTTGATAGCAGTGGGATATACATGGATCAGTACCGCGTCAAGTGAATTTTTAATTAGAACCGTAGTTGACTGCGGCTAGGCTAGATTTATAAATTTGGATCCGGAATTCGCGGTCTGCCAGCGTAGATTAAAAACAAAAGGCGGCAACGACGACGACAAAAACGAGTCAGATGCAGACAATACGAAGCGGGTATTCGTGGATGGATGCTCATAATGAAAGTCTATCGGATTTGGCCCAACAAATCTTGAACATCCAAATCGTCCATGAGTAAATTTATTACATATATATTTAGTGAATGACAAAAAAAGATGGCGAAGGGTGGGACGAATTTAATTATCATCGAATTTTACTTACCTCTATTGCACTTCTTCAGTTTCTCTTCAATTGTCATTGTACCAATCAATCCTACATGATTTATGTATGCGGTTGAATTCCTAATAAATGTTTCTTATGTCTATGCATTTCAGAATCATGAGTACGGCGGATACGGTGACGAGCCGCGACGTAAAAGGTATAATATACATGCAAAGATATTGCAGATAAATTGATTAGGCATGAATTTTGACCATTCTATGAAATTAATATGCATTCGCTTATTTATCTATTTATATTTCAGGGAAGACAATAACAAACCAAATCACGTTTTGCTGTTCACAATAATCAATCCAGTTTATCCAATTACCGTCGTAAGTCACGCATCAAAATTTATTGTGTGATCTGTAGAAAAATTATGATTATTTATTATGAACATTTCTCTCAATTTCGATCATTAATGCTGCCAACATATTTTCCCAACATTTCAAATTCCAAACTGCATATATATATTACGTAACATACGGAGAAACATTTGAAATCTCGTAGACATATGTGTTGTGACAAGTCACTATACGCCTCAATATATCAAACGATGTGATGTTATAATGGTCCACTTGAATGTATGTATGTACGTACGTATATATATATATTCAAATGAACGAGTATATATACATTTGTACACACATTCCGTGGAAAATTCTTCATTGACTCTGAAGCAAGACGTGTTCGGTTCATTCTACACATATTCATACTATATGTGTGTGTGTGGGGTGGGGGCGCAATACAGATTTTCCCATTAGAATAGAGCTCCACTCGTATCATGAAAATATGAAAATAATAATATTAACAATAAACAGATAAGAGGAAAGATGATAATTTCAAATGTTGTGTCCAATCTTCAAGTTTATTTTGATCTATTCGTTGCAGGAAGTACTTCACGCGATCAGTGCGCCCAGTGGCCAGGTGCAGCGTATCGTTATTTTTAAAAAGAACGGTGTTCAGGCTATGGTGGAATATCCTTTTTCAATCTTGAGAAAATTGATCAAAAAACTTTGTCAATTATACAGTAGTTGCTTCTATTGAGTGTTTTTTCAGATTTTAATATTTATATACGAGTCCTTAACGATACATGATTGTGATGTTTACATTTGACTCTGTGGAATCGGCGACACGGGCGAAAGACACACTCCACGGCGCTGACATTTATTCGGGCTGTTGCACACTCAAAATTGACTTCGCCAAGGTGAGTAGAATGATATGTGTGATCACACAGAGAGGCGTATTTTATGTGGATAGATGAGTTTAGTATGTTTTGAATGATGAAAACAAATTGAAAAGAAATTGGAACTTAGTATATTGTTGCATATATGAGGTTAAGGAACGAGTAAGAGATGATAGACACAAGCAGAATAAGCATTGAGTTGGAAGGTGAGATGGAAAGTCGTATACGCAGGTCGCAAATTATCGATCTAGCGTGAGTGCAACAAAACTATAGACGTGGGTAAGTGAGAGAGTGGAAAGTGGAAATACAACGAGGGAGGTGAAAAAAAAAGTATAACAGAAAATAAGTGTAACGAATTTTCCTGCCGAGCCCCGTCTTTCAACGTCTACCAGCCGCTCGAATGAATACTCTCATTTAATACCTCACGCTGGGTTATACGGCTAGGCGATTTAGCGGTTTGGCGGTCTAACAGGCACGTGAGTGCTTGCCAAAAATAGTCGGATGATTCCTCGCTCTCTCTTTTTTTCTTTTTCTCTTTTTCTCTTTTTCTCTTTCATTCTCTCTTACTCTGTATGCAGGGTTGATACGAGCTTCCCCTCACCCATACATACGTTTTGTACTTCAAATGTCGGGTCAAACGAATTCTGTTGAGAATAAACACAGTTGCATTATCATTCAGTCGATGTATATGTTGTTATATTATGCAGTGGTAATGATCTATAGTGAAGTTTAACGAGAGAATCGTATCTGACCTCAGGATGAATAATAGCTCATTAAAATGGCCGATTTTGATCCTGCATCAATTCTGTGTTTGTGCATAGCGTAAATATCAGCGGAACATTTTAAAACATATCACGGACACAAATTTTGCAATGGAATCTTTGAATGCATTCGGACAAATATAGTCACATGCGGGATTTTGTAACTCAGGCAGTATGAGATTTTCAGAAAACATGATATCGACTGGAGGAATGGCTCCAGTGGTTACAATCCAGCATATCTATCTATGAAACGTTTCATCTCAACTAGTTATCTGCATATTATCGAAACAAGAAGTACGCGTGTGTGTGCGTGAATGCATGCATACAAAACAATATAATTCAATGAATATGTACATCTGAATAATCACACCAAACTTATGTGAGGAATTTTGGTCGCGGTCCGTATTAATTTACCAAAACACATTCGCATTATCTCAATTCTTACGAATGTGTACCGATTTCATCGTGGCGCGCGCTCGTATGTCTACGCAAGACAATTCCATATAATATATGTATAGCTCTACCGACATTTACTGTTAAGTATAGCATACATTATATTCGATTATTTTGTCGTCGAATTGATGGTTCTCTTTTACAAATGTTTCAGCCTACAAAGTTAAATGTCTACAAAAATGATGCTGAAAGTTGGGATTACACAACACCCTCCCTCGGTAAGATTTCTCGTATTTTATAATTTTATACTCGTTCTCATTTTGCACTTCATTACACTGTTTTTTTCCCCCAATATATGTATGTGCGCTGCATTGGCCCATCCACAAGCATACCCTTTCCTCTTGTTATTTTTATTTCTAACCGTCAATATCCCACCGATGTTGCAACTGATGCTGCTATTCTCGTCGCAGCTTTGGTCTCACCCTCTCTGCCTATCTCTTCCGGCACTCTGTCTATCTGCCGCACCACGTCTATTTTCAACCCAAACTACTTTGCAACCTCACTATTCTGTCCTCAGTGACGTACACCAACGTGTTTTTTTTTACCGCCAGTACCAGCATTGTCACTATTCCATACATATACGTGGGTATACCTCCTCCTCCTCCTCCTCCTCCTCCTCCTGTTTTTGCTTGACGACCATCGAATTGGAACATCTCAGGGTGGAACTGTCCCTTTAACTTGTGGCTAAATATCTAGTTGCCGGATTGGCGCGCCACATAACAGCTGTCACACACAATATTCGGCATATAAATATATACATATAAAAATACATAATATACCAATACACATAATCACACGCCCTATGAGCGAATTTTATGGATAAAGGCAATGCCAACTAATGCATGCACTTGAAAATCCATCATTCATTTGGTGAATCGGTGCGGCATTTTTCATTCGGAAAAACGTTTTGTCCATTTGTTTCGATTTTGTTTCAACCGTTGCAAGTTCCAATATATATATGTATAGATGTGTGAATGGGCACACGCATACAGATAAAATACTCGTCATTTCTGTAAACTTTTATTTCCCATCAAATTTCCGCTACCCTATCGTTGAATATATGTTAAACATGAGGATTTCATCCGTAATTAGATGAGAAATTGAATCCGATCTGTTTCACCCTAGTTTTTGATCTTTCATATCTCTTACGGATATTTTTGGCTATGTGATGTCAATTTTATTTCCTTAGTCTTATTACCATATAGTCCATTGAAATGTTACAATTTACAAGCGGTTTTTTTACATTTCTTAGAGCACGCAATTTTTTTTTTAGATGTTTAGGGGGGGTCATAAAAACCTTAAATACGAGTTTGTGGGGTATGAGCCCTTGCAGT
>JAPYZH010000947.1:0-11051 GCA_030523085.1 Meteorus colon | reverse complement strand
ACACACACACACACACACACACACACACACACACACACACACACACACACACACACACACACACACACACACACACACACATACACACACACACACACAAACAGACTATAAATCCAAAATGTGTAGGTTATGTTGGGGAGGTCTTAAAACGTCGAGATTTGTCAAAAAATCGATTTTTTATTTTCGCGGTGAATACAATAACTTCCTATCGGGAAGTTAAAAAACAGACGGATTCCTAAATATTATAGACGCCGTTCTCATATGACTCTAGGATGAGGGAAAAAAAATTTTTGTGAAACAATGGCGGCAGTTTGAAAAAAAAATTCTTTTTTTGCGTGTTTTTTCAACAGTTCCGAATTTTTTGAACTGCCACCATTGTTTCAAAAAAATTTTTTTCAGCTTATCCAAGGGTCATATGATAGCGGCATTTATAATGATTGAGAATCCGTCTGTTATTTATTTTTCGGATTACCAGGAGGGTTGGAATCATACACGCCAGGACGCCCTCTTTTTTTTTGGATCCCCCACTTCGACTGCTCATAGCATGGTCAATTTTAATTTTTTTTTCTTGATAAATGGTTTTATGTAATAATAAAACCACAATTAACGAATGATAAAAAAATTGATGGTGAAAATATTTTTTGTTTCCTTTGTACAGCGCTTCAAAAACCGGGCGGAATTCATGCCTCTACACTAGAATACCCCTTCAAGGGGGGTAAGGTCTAGAAATGATTTTTTTTCATTATTCTAACTGAATGCACAATATCAATAAATTTGCGAAGTTATGAGTATTTCTCTACTTATCGGATTTTCATACCTACCCGACCCGAGCGCACTATTGTTACCTGGCAGATATTTCGCTCTTTATATCTCTCTCTCCCTCTCAGTTTTATTCATAAAAATTCCAGTCCAAGTACAAACGTGCCTACACCTGTACTGTATATTTTGCCAGTGTAGAGTATGAAATTTTGCGTGGCATTGATGATTCAGTGTGCAGTAAGCCTATAAATTCGCTTATGAACGTTTTATACCAAATTTTTCAGTGTCCAAAACTTTGAAGCGTTTTCCCCACAACTTACGTTTTCAAAGACGGTGCCCCTCATAACTTCAAAACTACAGCACCGATCCTTTTGAAACTTCGAGCACTATTTCTGTACATAATTTACGAGGTAACGCTGGAGAGTTTTTTTTAAATTTGTCAATAATTTTTATTTTACATTAACAAATTAGACGAATTTTCGCGAAAAAAAAATCGCTTTTTTCCCTCCAAAGTGTTCCAAAACAGTGATTAATTGGAATTTCGAAAGAACCCTCTCAGCGTCACCTGGGGAAAACTATTATCTAGCGAATGAACTTTTATTTTTTGATTTCGAATAACCCAGCACTAAGTTATGAGGGGCACTACAATTCTACTTTTTTCCGAGACACGTCCGAATAATTTCTGCCATTGCCGTATTTTTCAATATTTCTTCGTGAAAATTTGACACAATATTCTTCAAATGTCATACTTTATTTTACTATCGGTTTTGATAAAAATCACAAAAACATGACTCTTTTTGTACGAATTAACCCCCCCCCCCCTAACGCAAGTCATTCACCATCATTTTCTCTTAATGCATACGAACCGCCTATGAAGACAGATATATTGCTCGAAAAATAACGCTTTTATCAAGCATTAGTCATTACGACACATTTATCAATAAGATAAATGCGGGGTTGGTGCTAGAGTTGTTATTTTATCAAGGGAATAATTTTACAACCCACAAATATATTCGATCGACGTAGGTGAATAAAATTATGCAATTCAGGTGAGTAAGAGGTCTGATAAACGGAGCAAAAAACACAGATTGATGCAAGATTCACCGGATTCAAGTAAGTGTACAGCATATGCTTCAATTATGTGTATCCACATTGTGAAATTGTTTTTTCAAAATGAATGGTAATATTTTCAAGACAATCCACCTGAACCGAATGCATGAGTTTAATATTATTCGAAGAGCACATTCTCCAGTTTAGTTATGGAAAAATTCAGTGAGTTCATAATTTTAGACTAAACGAACGTTTTGTTTATCTATGCAACAACTAACTCCACGAAAAAAATGTAATGGCACATTATCAGTCAATTTTTGTGCTTTTCATGCGGATACCATCGATAGAATCGTTCTTTGCAATTATGAATTAATATTATTAATTCTTGAAAATAGGTATTCGACAGCAACGTTTGGCAGCCAAGTGAATACAGTTTATGTGTATTGTTATGACTTGCTCGAGATCTAGCAGTATATAAACTTAAGAAAATATACTGTAGCTTGCTGGAAGATGCATCCTGGGAACGCTATCATAATCACCTGTTAAATATATATTCGTTGACATTATTATATGTACCCCCAATTTTTTTCTGATAGGACTACGATCCTGCTGTTCCCCACCAGTGAAATTAGATTTTATGCCACTGCATATGGTGGCATGTATATTACTGTGATAATGGGCATAGTAGAATATGCGTAAGAAGAGATGTTCATCTACATTCTTCACTCGTTCAGTTTTGCCGTACCATTCGTTTCAATTTATGGACAGGACTAATTGCGAGCACCAGTGAAAGAGTAACATTCGCTGGACGAGTATGTCTGGTTTATATATAGCTATACAGCCGTTAGCTGCTCCACCATTTCCACCACGTGTTACGTGAACCCGGCACTGACGTTACTTCGCAGGAGCATTGCTGTCAGGCTACATGGAGACAAACGAGCGACCGGCAATCAACCGCTGTTAGCCCCATCCGACCTTTCGTGGTACTGTCTCTATAGTCGTTTCTTTTTACCCGCCGCTTCATCATAATTTATTGTGACATTGTCACGTTAATAACTCAATTTATTTCACTGCGTTGACATGACTATTTCTTTTATTTCACAATCTACCTCATCTCTTCAGTGCATATGCGTCTATGGATTCACCATTCTTTTATGTACTGAAACTTCATTACATACATATACCTCACAACCTGCCTTACTCTCATGGCCAAGTTGATCATGCACCATTTAGATAATAGCATCGAAGAAGGTGCGAGGTGATCACATGGACTGGTATAATTGAGGTTGAGATTTGCCGATTCATCACAATTTTTGAAGCCGACCCAACATGTACCTATTCATTTTTATCATCATGAACTTCTATTCATCAGTTTTGTCATTTGAATCACCTCGAATTTCCTCATACATGCTTTAAAGTAGTTAACCACTAGTATTTTTACGATAAAATATTCCGCTTATATTTGCCGACAATCGCATCAATTTTAAGTTTTATACTTGGAAATCTACAATGTATATCATTCAACTGACGAGATGGTGATAAAAAAATTCTTTGGGCTATGTAGTGAGTGTACACCAATGAGATGAAAGCAGAGCGGGGCTTCGCCGATCGACATTAATCACCGAGACTGAGGCAAGTAGATAGCCGTCGCCTGCTCGCTTCCCGAAGCACGGCGAAGGGGTGCCTGATAGATGGAGGTGATGAATGGCTCCTTGACGTTGTTACGATCCATCATCTCTTGGTCTCTCTCTATTTTCCGCTCGCAGGCTTTGGTGGAGCCATAACATATCATGGGAATTCTCTTGCTTACCATCGCCCAAGAGTAGATTAGAGAGAACGTCTCATCGAGAGAATAGAGTGGGAGATATGAGGTTACATGTTCGCTAATTCATCATCTCAGCCACCGAGGTTGGCATTCTCAGTGTGTACATATACCTCGGTTCATTGTCCTAAATATTTCAAATGTCACTCTTGTCATCAACTTTCTCTCCCTCTCACACTTTCTGTCTTTGATTAATTCATTCATCTACTATGTGTCAAACAGCACGACCCATGACATGGCGTCCAGTAGAGCACAAGAGCTGCGAATTTCAAGATACGTGTCACGATTACAACATTCGGATTTGAGACAAGTGTCACTAGAAACCAATAATTCTTTATTCTTATGCCCTACGAATTTTATATAGAAGTATAGATCACAAAAAGTTTACATCTTCTTGTCATTGAGAAACCACTCATCGATATATTTGAGTATTGCAATAAAGATGCATCAAATTGTGTGGCTCATTTGTAAGTGGAGTCCAAAAGAGAATGAAAATCAAGGCGAACGGCACGATGGATTTATAAGCTATCACGAATTATGCTTCGGTTGAATAGATTACTTTGCATAGGCTTTTCATGTATGCGTACAGTATCCCTATTATTAATGTGCTACATATCATTCACGTTGACTAGCAAGAATCATCAAGATGGTTGATTGACGTTGCTCAGGGGCGCGCCACTCATCATGTACTTGACACATCACTCACTAGAGTTGACACACGAATGGACGCGTACCTCTCTGATGGTTTACCATCAGGACGATGACGTGACGGCATAGAAGAAAGCGATCAATATATCGTCATCCATCAAATAAATAACATCAACTTCTATATTAACTCAGCCTATTGGAGATATAATAAATGTACGAATATGGCATGACATATTGAAGCCATAGAATGATGGAGAATTAATATTTATGTTGGGCATCATTTCATGGGCTGTTTTTTGGTCACGAAATGGTGAAACAAAAACGGAAAAAAATGTAAATACTTGCGGCTATGCATACGTGTTCATATGAGATATGCCAATACGAACATATATGATACGTCCTCATACTAGTGTAGCAATAAGAAATCGGAATCGCGTTGATTAAAGTTCATATTATAGTTATCAGGTCATACCCTGTGAAGTGAAAAACGTAGATGAATGAAATGACACGTCCCCCACTTCCTGGATTTATTTCACTAATTGGTACTCTGTGATGCGCGTAATCGCCCGAAATAACATGGATTCCAATCTAAAGAATAACAGACGAAAATATAGGTGGCCATTCATTCTCACGTGAAATCACCGAATATTTCACTTTTGCTGAGCCAGCTGAAGCGACACCGCCCCACTACCATCGCCGACCCGAATAGAGAGTAACGCTGGTAATACCTTTCTATTCCATTCCGCTCCTTCCCATTTTCTCCCACTTCCATTTTCTTCTTCCCCTTCATCACACTCACGTATGCACATACACATACGTTCTATCCTACACATTCTTCAACATTCTTATAACACACGATGTTACGGCGACCGTCGGGACTCGACGCTTAGATTTATGCGCCCCACCTCGAGGTGCTGATATCCCAGAACTCACGATCCACTGTGTTCGTAATGAAAGAAATAAATTCAGTCTTTGGGTGACTTGGAGATTGGTATGGGCGCTCAAGCACTAAAGTACAGTCTCTTATATTCCTCCTCTGACTCGCAAGAAGAGGAAGGAGGAATAATTCAGTCAACAGAATTTATTTACACAAATAACGAAGTAACATCTATCAGTCAAGCTTGCACGTACATTAAATGCTACTAGAATAGAAAAAACTTTGAATACGATTCTACAAACATGTTTATTATAGCAGTATGGAAACTCAACAATATTTACAATTGTTATTTACAAAGTAAATGATATCTTATTCGTCATAAGACGTCAATCGAACATCTAAAATAATCGATTAGCACGAATTTGTACGGAAAAACCAAATTAAATCCACCCATTTATCGTCATAATCGAGCTGTAAGAAATCAATTAAACAATGACAATGAGTTTTTTGTATAAATAATAAATATCACAGTTATACAATGGATATGAAGCACACACCAAAGTTATTAGCTTACGAACAAGTTGGTACGGGCGAGTAAGACGTAGTTCCATTTTTCATATATTATTCCATATACTCCCACATTTTTAGTGGTGCCGTGATTTCTACACATGATCATGACCGTATCCGTTTTTATTCCGATTGCACTATTTGTTTCTTTCCTCCAGAGCACAATAGAATTGACGGCATCAATGAAATTATGCGATAAAAATGTGTATACTCGACAACCACTTTAAAAATTTTTAATAAAATACCACTGAATCGGACACATATGCAAGCGCGTGCAATAATATTTCCAAATTTACATCAAGCTGACACAATTGTTATGAGGAGAGAAACCTTAATATAACTATATGTATTTTTGTAACCACAGGATCTCCTAGTGGTATATGACTCAGAGAATAATTACACACTGGTTAAGCAAGAGCGCAACTTCACCACTGCTCATATACATTTTTATGCCTGAATATATAGCATTTATTTTATAGATCCATGTGTCGGTTTTTGATTCCATCCATAAATAGTTATGTAAGCATTGAATGAAGAGGGAATTCACCATGTGAGCAGCACCATTCGCGCCACGTTATTCACAATTGACACAATCCAATTTCCTTGGCAACTATATGGTGTATCATGTCTTGAGAACGACCAATATAACAAGGGACGATACATTTTATGGATGTACAGCTGCACCAATTCGTTGCCCATACATTGCATACGGTGGATAATATGGACCGAGCGTGTTGAAAGCGCTATATGGCGACGCACCCAGAGCAGCTGGTAAAGGTCCGGTCGGTGGTTTGCCATAAGGGTGGTACCGTGCACTCAGTGGACTGAGTGATGGCGTGGGGTAATTACCTCCAGTGGCAGTTCGATGGAGGGCAGCTGTCGGCGAGAGGAGTGGATGTTGATGTGAGTGTGGCCCTAAAAGTGATGCCGAAACTGTTGCGTTATGATCACTGCTTGCCATACTTGTATGACTTCTAAGATGTTGTAATAATTCTTCGGATGTGGTAAAACGCTTTCCACAATAAGTTTCACCAGCTATCCAATTACAAACGTAAGGTCTCCCACCCGTTAAAGTCGAAGAATACGATAATGAGGGTGGAGGCATTGGAGATAAAGATGATAACGCCATTGCCAGCCCATACTTCTGATGCTCACATTGAGTGCACCCACTCGGGCAAGCCCCGCCAGTAATCATCATTTGAGCATTATGTATACTATACTGACATCCTGTACAATACGGATCTTTGCAAATCGGTAGTAGAGTTTCACCTCCAGCAGGTGTCTTAACACGAGTATAACTCAAATAGGAAGCGCTGGCAGGCGTAGACGCTGCCGTCGGATAACCAAGTAACGCTGCTGCAGCTGCTGCATGATGATGAGAGAACGGCAAACCCCCCGCAAACGGGGGTCGGAATGCTGGATTTTCCGTTAGGCCCGGAGGACAACACAATGTATTACTACTAAAATTAGGGAGCACACTTGTTTGTTTATATCCTCCAACAGTTGTGTCCTTAGTCAATCCAGTACCTGACAGCACTTCCATACCCGATCGAATTATTGGACTAGCTACATCATTTCGTGGTGAATCGCTCGTTTTTCCTCGTTCTTGGAGAGGAGTTTTTCTTTCGAACACTGGTGACGATGTATTACTCGAAGACATAATCATTGTTGATGTAATTGTCGCACCATGATCTGCAGGTGATACAGATTTACGGCACATAGGTGTCCGCGTACCCAGTATTCTTTTTTCGGAGTTATTATTTTCACCGACACTTGCACTATCTATACCACTCACACTATGAACACTAGTCTTAGAGGGAGGTCTGACATCATCACAAGATTTTCGTATCAAAACGTTTGTTTCATACGGTTTGAAAGCGAGTGGTTTCGGTTCCGACGGACTGCAACGGATTCGCTCAATTTTCACCGCCGGCGGGGACCGCCCGTTCGTTCCGATAAATCCATTTTTTGTCGATTTCTCTAGTGGTGATAGCAAAGGCTTGGTCGGTGAGTCTACTCCGATTTGGCTACATGTTTGTGCAAGTAGAGCCAATGGACTTTTTTTAGCATCCAACTGAAAATTAATATTTGAATCATTAGAGCGCAACGAATGAATGAGGCAGCTAAAACTATTTTGATGAAAGTGAAACTGTTGGTGATCTGTAATATATGGACTGCATTGAAAGAATGAGACTGACCGTTGTCGGAAGCGGAGACAGATAATCTGGTTGTAGATACTGAGTGTGCCCAGTAGTCAGCATACCGCCTTCTTCAAGGACAACCATTTGGTTAAACACTTTTCTCAAAGTTAGCCACACCACAATCACTTTGAAAAATACACGCAAAACTTCATTCACTCAAATTATAGAATTCAGGGTTCAAGAATCCCTGTATGATATGAAATGATTATCACTTCAGGAGAACGATCGTATTTTTTTTTTTTTATAAAACTGGAATAAATATTAACGGCGAGTTAAACTCTCTTCTTGAATTCCAATGAAACAGTGAGAGCCGTCGCTGTGTCTCGGCGTTGAGGAGAGATGGTAGATCGCTGCGCCACCTACTGACTTGCCCCCCTCTCTTTTCTCTCTTGGCCAACGCACACGTAGTTTGCTCATGTTCCCTTCCCTTTTCTATATGAACTATGAGAGTGGGGTGAGCGCGCGGATCGCCCATGCCAGAACAGAGTGGAGTGTGGGGGCTGAGGAGGCATTCTAATTCAACACGCCACCCATGATGTTGGCCCGACGATGACAGCTCCCATCCCGACTTTGATATTTCACCGCTTTTACTGCCCTCTTTCTCCCCAGCCTCCTTTTTTCAGCCGCTTCCCTTCTCCTATATTCTGCGATCTCCTGCCATCGCCCTGCCGTCCCCTTCCTCCCTTCGCGCCATTGCTCCGTCTATGCTGCCGACACTGAGTTGCCGTCTCCCGGGCGTAGAAGCATCAGTGGTGCTGTTGCCGCGCCGCAGCAACCCGATACTTTATACCGTGAAACCTGTCTGTCTTCTCACCAGCCGGCTCCGCTTAATAAGCAGCTTTCAAAATAGAAATGTAATGGGCCGTCCGAGGAAAGGAGGAGAGGCAAGCGAGTGATTGATTGCTCGTCGCAGGCTTTACTGAACATCCCCACCATTATCGCTGGTAAGGAATGACAGCCACTTAGCCACAGTTTACCCACAATTTCATGAGAATATTTTAATCATCCACGACTGAATCTTCATGGAAAATGCTGGGCTATGGCATTTAACTGATTTTTCACAAGGAGAGAATTCCATTATCGAAGTACACCATGTACTGTGCCTCACAGGATCAATCTATTTTACATTCCAGATTGTTTCTTAAGGAAAGTCAGCATAATACAGGACCAAACCCTAATATCAGTCACCGAAAGGGGATTATCACGTAACCCAAAGAGCGTATATAAATTAAGGATGCTGGAGCAATTAATGCAAATACAAACTGAGTTCTACAGAGATATTCCATCGACATTAGTTCAAGACAGACGTTTTCATGAGAAAAATACGATTCGTCGTATTTAATATTGCCGGATTCATGTAAATGGATGTATGAACTTGCTGAGTGATTCCAAATCAAGTTTTGAAGACGGATATCACCGTTCCATCAACCCGTATGATGAAAAATTCACAGAATATAAACTGCACGTTGTGGAAACTTTTTTTTTTACTCATAGAAGCTGACTGTACACTTGAAATTCGCATCAAGTCATGAGATTTTGAGCGGCAAGAAAGATTATGTGAAATTATTGATGAGCAATTCACATGAAGGATTCATCTTCGGTTTTGCTTTCTCTAATGTTTTTTTATGTACAGCTGTGGATGACAATTTAGATTAGGCGTAAGAAATGTTTTCCAAATTGGATCGATTTCAAGGTTATAAATAACACTTCCAAAATCTTCATTTCGTCGGTGAAGTTTCAACAGTGCGGAAGTCCTCTCGACCTATTTTGAAATTCAAATGTTATCAGATGCAGAACAATGAAACGCATCGTATTGCAGGAGTATACGCGGTACGGTTTTTGTCAAATAAACGTTTCATTATTTGCATAAGTTGTCATTAACTCGTCATCAACTCGTAGTTGAAATCATACAACATCACAAATGATCCAAACGATGATCCATTACACATAAACGCATCATACGCTTGAGTATACTTTTCAGTGTACAGGTCCGAACATTCAAACGCCTCATTGGCAGATTGTGAAGAGTTATAGCAATCGAATTCCAGAAACATTAGATTTCATCATTAAGGCAGGATTCTACTTTGGGCGCTCGGAAAAATGGCTATTTTTATGAATTTTTTCTGGGATTATTAATGAATATATTGACGCAGGGATTGTAAGGCTACTTGCTAGATACTGAATACACTCTTGAAATACATCAAAAAAATTTTTATCACATATTTCATGGAATTTTAACATATAAAAACACCATTTGAATGGAACGCCTTGCAAGCGGGTACTGAAATTATTGGAGAATTGTGATTCTTACAATATTTTTTTCGGAAAAAAGCAGCGAAAAAGCATGTGATTTCTTTTCTCTCTCTTTTTCGCCGCCATTTTGTTATTTTTGGAAGTACATGAAAAATTCTTTTGTTTAGTCCAGCTCTAGTTCAGCCGGCTGCCAGTGATATGTTGGACCAGAAAGTTCAAAATTTGTAGGTTTTAAATGGCTCATTTTCGAAATTTCAACACCAGCGTAAACCCACCTACCAATCGAGATGTTGTATTCAAATAGTGTTTTTGTATGTTATAAGTGCATAAAATATATGATAAATAATATTTTCATGTAATTATCAGCCTCACAGACTGTCATCACTATCTTTATTTATAATATCATGAAAAAATGATGGAAGTAGCCTTTTTTCGGAAGTGAAAAGTAAAATCCCACCTTGAAGGATTGTTTTCTTGTATATAAAAAAACTCAATGCTTAATATTATACTTGTAATGAAATGCCCAACAGATTTTCTTACATTCGAAAAATTATGATGCCAACGTCAGTCAAAATTGATAAGACACTGTGAAGTGCTCGAAAGTACGATTTTCCAGAGGGAAAATGTCTATTTTTGGCAAAAAAAAATGAATATATCTGTTATTACGGGCCTGGGAATTATAAAAGTGTAACTAGACCATTTTCACGCTGTTACCTTCCAATCGTGTAAGTTCGGTAACTATCTCATTGAGGAATCTCGTACTTCGTATACTCCTTTAGGGGTCTTCTCTTCACTTCAAAATTCTCAGAAAATTTTACCTGTACTTGAGGGGGGGGGGGGGGGGGGGGGGGGGGGGGAGGAAAAAAAAAAAAAA
>JAPYZH010000946.1:0-11449 GCA_030523085.1 Meteorus colon | reverse complement strand
TTGGAGCAATTGCGGATTCTGAAAGAGCATTTTAGGAGCAATTATTAAATAATTTGTTTTATCAATTTCATCAATATTCTACGCTAACTTGATTGTGGTCTCTTTCTCCAATTTGAACCTCAAAGCAATAAACAGCCAAAAGTGCGACAGCGGCAAGCATATATATCATTAATATTTTCAGGTTATAAATATTTTCATAATAACCAATTTATCATGAATTATGTTTGGAACTTTGTTTTGTCAATTTATTGAACAACGTATGTGGAATTGCAGATTTGTTAATAATCACGCCATCTGAAATATCGGAAAATGGAAAATGTAAAACGTTGTCAATTCTTCGTTGAACGAAAGAAACGGTACTGTCGAATGACTGTGAGAGAGGATAGGATTTACTGTGGTGAACATATGGTGATATCTGGAGGAAACCTTGGACTTCATGACAAGAGGATTTTATGTCCTGTAGATAATTCCCAGTGAGTTATTCCACCTTCACCAATCCTGCATTATACTCGGTGCATGCAATTGTGTTGTCGATAAATCCATAAAATTATTCTTATATTATTTTTAGCACATGCGATGAGTCGAAGCTGATGAAACATTTAAAAGTATGCAATGCGAAACGGTTGATTGATGCGAAACCGAAGTATATAGTTGAAGGTGTGAATCGTGGTGATACAACCTTAGAAGTACCACAGCTTATTTCACTTTCAAATGTTGATCAAAGTGCTATTGATTCTATCATAAAGAGAGTCGAGTCGGCATATGGTATGTTTATGAACACGATTCTTTTCGAAAAAAATAACTTTTGGGTGGACTGATTATAGTTCGACACAGGAGGTTTGAAAAATTGAACATTTCCCTCACAGCAAAAGAGAATTTAATTAAAAAACAAATTGTACACCCAAATATTCTTTCACCACACTCATGCAGAATGCATCGTATTTTCGTCCTAAAGGTTCTAGATTTCCGTAGTTACCGTTCGAATGAGAAATATTCTTTGGCTCGGTCCATGTGACGTTGACCTGTCCAAGCACTGAGCGAGCTCATCGTTGCTGTGTTTTGTCAAACAGCTGTTCAACTTAAATCCATGTTAACAGCGGACTATATGGATAATGAGTCTTTCCATTTAGTGGAGAAAACATATAATTCACAAAATCATATTTATATATTGTGATGTTAATACCATAATTTTTAGATTGAATACCCGGATTTTTTCCGACAGTAACTGCGACAATTCCACGTGATAGCATTTGATGAAAACACTCAAATATAGCTGCGGGAAAATCCTTTTCTGCAGTGTAAGATGGTAGACAGTAGAATATTAACAGATAGATATTGATCATAGGTTTATATAGCACAACAAATGCACTTCCGAAAATTATGAAAATCATCTTTATTTATAGTTTATTACAATTTTAATATTGATAACAAACGGGTGAAATGAACTTCTCAAAAAATTGGTAGGTCACCAGTGGCGGTGATAACTTGATAGCGGCTTATCTAAAGCACAAAAACCAAAATTATTTATGTTCAGTATATCACTAGCCACAAAGCATACCTCGGGAATCAAAGGTTTATTGAAAAATAACAAAATGACAGACGTTAAAAAAAAGCCCGAGATTTATTTTCGCGGTTATTGGCCCAACAAAAAAAAGAAAAAAACAAAAAATTGAATTTGGTTGAGACAAACTTTGTATAGCTACTACTGTGGAGAATGTGCAGTCTAAGCTTCATGAAGATCGGTACAGTGGTTCCGGAGGAGTCACCGCTGCCGACCGAAAAAAAATAGTTTTGAGAAAAACGGGTTCAAAGTTTTTGTAAGGAAAAAGTCTTACCCGAAGTCAATCAGCGATGCCTGCACCATACATAATATAAACCCTTTCGCCTCTTCAAAGTAGCTACGTATAGGGCTTACTTCGAGTACTTCGAAGTAATAACACAATAGTTTTAGAAATATATAGAAAGTTATAAACCAGAATGATTCTGTAATGAACTACTGGTCGCTCTGGGAATTGAAATATTAAGGACAAAATATATGAACAAGTGTTGGAACGCATATGTTGTAAATATCAATTCCCACAGTTTTGAATGATTGTTTTATTTTCTTAAATAGCCTCTTTACCTTACACAAAATGTGTTAGTTGCTTCCTATTTTCCAATATATAACCTGAGACGAATTCCACGTGCGTTATATTTGGATTGAGTTGTAGGATCTGTGTTCTGTCTTAATACAATATATTTCCTGGACACAATTTGTATGTACGGTGCTGACCAGGCGCAGAGTTGTTCATAAATAATAATGCCAAGCCTTCATTGTGCGAAACGATAATGGCAAGCTCGTCTCATCTCAGATCAAGTGAATTACTTAATCACGAAAAATCTACCACATGTGTCGTTGCAATACATCGAGACTCTTCAATTTCCGCATGACTATCCACTAATATCAACAAACAGAATTTCAAAAACTCTCATCATATCCTCGTTCTTCCGTTAGAACATTTAAATGTTTCGTTTTTCTTTATTTCTAGATACACTTCCAAAAGTCGATGAGTTAATCCTTCGCCATCACATACTTGAGGCTGAAATTAATAATCCTGATTATGGCAATAATACGAAAAAACATTTGATCCAGAATTCATCGTTGTTGGGTCATCTCTTGCGCGAAAACTTAATCCAAGACAACACATGTTTCATTGACTTTGGCGCTGGGAAAGGTATGAAGAAATTTTGATTCACATCGATTTTCATTCAAAAATATTAATGAATGCGCCCATTCTTTCTCCTTATAGGAAAATTAACATACTGGCTCGTGAAAACACTCGAAAAAAATGTAGTAGGATCAACGATACTTTTAGTTGATCGATCGAGTCATAGAAATAAAAAAGACAATGAATTGAGAAACAAACAAAGTGCAGTTAATTTGATCCGAATCCGTGCCGACATCGCCGATCTCTGTTTAAGTAAAATCGAAAGTGTTAATAGTAGCAAGCATAAAGTTGGAATTGCAAAACATTTATGTGGGGCTGCAACAGGTTTGTGAAAACATTACGGGGAAAAATAAGTGTTTTGTTGTGTCAACGAATAAAAATTTTTATGTATACGTATGTTACGCAAATATTTGTAACTGTATATTCCTGCTGACAGATCTGACAATTCGGTGCCTGGAACAAACAGAGGGTGATTCGATGATTGATGGTTTAGTTCTGGCTCTTTGTTGTCATCATCGTTGTGATTATATTTCATATGTAGGAAAAAAATATTTGACGAATTGGGGATTCTCGGCGGAAGAATTCTCGATTTTATGTAGAATCGCCAGTTGGGCGACTTGTGGAACGGGAAAAAGTCGCGAGGGTGTTGCTCGTAGCGATGCACTGAGGTATATAATCATTTATATTGGATGTTTTTACCTGCGAGGAATAAATTGTTCCATGTCCTCTTTTTATCTACTTTTTGATTATTCAGCGGTTGTCAAAGACTGGATCAGCGTGAAATGATTGGGCGTAAGGTCAAAGCGCTATTGAACTGGGGTAGGGTGAACTACCTGAACCACCTTGGATTCGACAGTCATTTGTATTATTATACGAAATCAGAAGTGTCATTGGAAAATATGTGTTTAGTTGCAGTTCGTAGATAACCTCTTCTTTATTTTTATAACATTTGTTCAACCACACAATAAACCAATGGTATTATATAATTCCATGTATAAATCGTTTGATTGCACTTCTCAATTGCTTCACTTTCTTATAGTCAATCGTTTCCATTGGAAAGATGGCGAAATCATCGGCATTGAGCTGAAATTATTCTAGAAAATTGTTTGTATTTTTAACTCTCATTATTTGCATAAATGGATAAATGAAAAAAGTGCCACAAGGAAAAAAGGTCGAAAACTCACTATGACTCTGTTGTTATCGTAATTTTCAACGTTGGATCCAAGACTTCGGAGAATCGTTTCCATACAGAGAATTGTTTCATCGATTTTGGATCACTGTGAGTGTATGTGTGCGCTTTATAGCACTGGCATTCTATCACGTTCCTGGATGTCGAGTATAGCAAACAACAAAGAGAAATTCTAGTGGATTGTTTGATAAAATTCCACGTAAGAGTTAAACTTTTAGGGTAGAAGTATCGTTTGTGACCACTCCATACTCTGTTTTGACTTCCGAAACATATAAGAACATATTTCATTGTAATGAAGTATGATCGAAGTCGTTTTTAATACCTTGAAAAAATTTGCGACTTTTCATGCATTGTACAAATTTTTTCATTTTAAATTTTCAGTATCCAAAACTAGACCTAATGTGATCATGTATTGTATTTCTACCCTATACGGAGTATAGTGGAATGAGTTCATGGAGAATTGGGATAATTATTGTTTGTTTTTTTGGTAGGATGAATGGGTTTCAATTTCACAATAAATTCATCATCTGGAATGTTCTATCGTCACTGCAAGCGGAGGGTGTTTATTCATTATTCAATCCAATGTCTCTGTTGACATTGTTCATACAAATAGAGTTGTTTGATTACATATATTTGAATTAATGCGGAGAAAAAACCGCAATACATACTTGTTTTTAATTGATAATTACTTCGTGATGCGTATTGGAACGTAGATACTACGTTCTATTTTGTTTGTTTATTTTATTATATTTTTTTCACATATTTTAAATTTGTTTTTATATTATATGAACATGCTACGGACATTCGTATATTACATCAACACCAGAAATATTTGAGCTAATTTACTTGTCTAGTTTATCTTTATCGATGTAAATATTGTTTTATACTGATCAGCAGTATTTAGCCAATTTTTGTTTTTTTTTTACTTTTTATTCACTTCTGCGTACTTCTTTTTGTTTAAAAATTGTTATTTTCTCCATCTTCACGACCGATTAATTGAATCGTTATCTGAGTATACTCTTATATATATTGAAATTGATATTAAGACATGAAAAACTTATTATTTTTGTTCTTTCGATCTATATATTTGAGACCATGTTCATTTCGTTGGTCGTGAATATGGGGCGGAGCGATAGCGCGAAGCGGAGCCCGATGTCGTTGTTGTCTTGTACGATTTCCAAGCGCGGCCCGATGTCTCCTCTGCGAATATTAATCGATGAATCCATATTTTTAAAAATTTTTTAGTCAACAATATTTATCACTATGGAATTAATTACACCAACTACGTTAAATTTAATTATTCGATAAAAACATTGGACGACAATTATTTAGACGTTTGTTTTTTTCCACCCAGTTTCCCCTTTGTGCGACACGATAATTAATCAACATTTTCGATTTATTTTATTACCATCTGTTAAGTATCAATTTATCTCATGAAACCGTCCGCAACACTAAGTTTAAGTGTCTGAGAAAGTTATGTAAGAAAAAATGAGACATTATCAGGTTATTATTAATTTCGTTACTCACCTGGATAGTCAGACGTGTCATAGTAATCATGGGATGAATGTGATGTTGGTTCATCATCGTATTCATACGTGGTATATCTTGATGACGCATAAACATCTTCTCTATATTCAGGGAATAAACATATGATACATACGAAAATAAAATTCGTTCTTCGATCGGATGGATAGAACTTGTTCGAATGAATTAAAATAACTTACGAAGTAGAAGGTGAATAGTGTCTTTCACTATATCTACTACTACTACTCGAAGACCCGTGGTGATAATCATAATCGTGATGTGAGCTTCGAGATGGCGGTGGTGGTGGCGCCGAGTCTTCGTAGCTAAATTTGAGAAAGAGTTGATGAATGAAAAAAAAAAAACAAACTTTTGCCAAAATCTATGAACAATCGCATGATATAACTGACCCATAACTTTGATCCATTGCGACTCGGGCTCGATCCAGAATTGAGAAAACTTTTGTTTTGGCTGGAACTGGACGCGTTATCGGACCGCGAGTTGACGATGGTGGTAACATTGCTTTTCCGATTGAAAATTGAATTGATGACCAGTTAATATAATATTGGTAATTTTCCCGAGGAATCTCGGACATGCATGTTAATATGTTTTGCTTGAAATGGAATGAGCGTAAAACTTTCGGCACTCCATTTTGCCATGATTATCAGAAAATTCCATCGTGAAAAGTCATAGAACCCAGGAAAAAAAGCTCCAAAAATAGTGACAACTGGATGAATAGTCGTTGGAGTAAAATGCTCACGATACAATTAAGCGGAAAAATCGGACCAACATCAATTTTGGTTAGAGATAGAAAAAAATTGGTTTCATGAAGTGACGATGTGCCTCATTTTAATGGAAGGTTAATATTGAATTCAAATTATTTCGAAACGAAAATATAGCAAGTGCATAGTTTCATCTTTTTTTTATGCAAAACGTGCAACAATTGATCAAATAAAAAGCATTGATTGTACTTAGTCGCGATGAAGGAGGTCTTGATGATCTTGGAATCGGCGTTGGCCGGCTGCTGGGTCTCAACAACGCGGCCGATCTCGTTGAGGGTCTACGTTCTTCACTAACAGTTGGTTCTTCCGTCATATTCAACTCCATTTCTCGCATTTGCTCCTGTCTAATATTGTCATTGTTGTCTGGGATCAAATACTTGCGAACCTCAGCCAATGCAAATGCGATTCTTGCATGCGCCTCAGCCGGTGGCGCCAGTGCTGTGATTTCGACGTGCAGGTCATCGGTCAAATGGGCATATTTTGGGTCGAGTGACTGACGGCATTCTTCTTCCTGTTGAGCAAATGGTGTTAACTCACTTCATTATTTGAGCTAGTAGTACTCAGTGTCTTTATGTGTTTAGCTCGACCTCAATTTCTTTTCTCATTTTGTTTTTCTGTTCTAGAAATAATAGACTTCATTCGTATCACGCATCACAATTGGGGTTTTGCATTTGTTCATTTATGTGAATGGAAGATATTGCAGACTTATGTATCTAATTTGTGATGTAACTATATAGCTTCGTTCCAGAAAACAATAATGAAATGGCACATCTTACTTCATTTTACTGATACCAGGCGACATACGATAGAGATGAACAGCTCCGTACCTATCCGTTCACCCCTAACCCCCCTCCCTCCCCTTCCCGCCAACTATTGAAATACTCTCTATGTAAAGAGCTGTCTATAAATATTGATATAGTATTGTGATTGTTTGCTGTGAGGGTAAACAGATATTTTTTTATATCATCATCGGAACAAGTTAATATCAATATTGGAATTACTGTTTCGAGCGCAATGATATGCAATGGTCATAATATATGATATATGTGTATATGTATATACTTATTCTGGAAAAATTTAGAGGAAATTTTTTGATATACCTTTTGCCTGTCTTTCATCGATCCTCTCCCCAACACAGCCATTTTGCACATTGTTTCTTCCTGTAAACGCTTCATTGAGTTCCCTTTCGGTCCCAATAGCTTTCCCACAAAATTGAACTTGAACAAATATAATAAATTTGTTATAAAAAATTTCCAAATGCTGAGTTGAAAGAGGAAAAATATCGAGTTCGTTAGCTAAATGAAACAATTTGGTCTTATCACCTTTGGATGTTCGCGAACTGGGACTAATACCTTGACTGCAACTCTTATTGGTTTTTCTCTATAAATATCGACATATTTCGGATCTCTCATCGGTTTGCCAATAGCCTGCGTCTTCTGAATCTCTGTAGCAAAAACGACAAACCATTGGAATCATTTGTGAATGAATGGGATAATTTAGGTTGATTTATAAAACTTTTCATTGACTTGGTCTTCATCAATTGAATTTTCCGATTTTCTCTTCTCGAGCCACAATGCTTCCGGAAAACAATTCTCTAAGCGAACTGAATTATATCATTCAAACATAGATGAATGTCAAATTTTCGTACGATGATTCAAAATATAATTTTATGAAGAATAGAGCAGAAGTTGAAAGACCCAGTAGAGTTGATAAGAGAAAAAGAGCGATGTTCTGGAAGCAGTATATCGTATGCGTAGCCCAATTGGGACTCCGAAAAATACCTTCAACAGGTCAGAATTTACCCAAGTCCATTCGAGATTGACAAACTTTCTTTATATTTATGGCCCATGAAGCCGCCATTTTCTCTATTTCATCTTCATAAATAATAATAGTTTCTGGATGATCGAGAAGGATAGCTGGAATTGCCTGAAAGTATGAATATCTAGCGGCAAAGTGCTGTTTCGCCTACTTTATTCATCACATTGAGAATCAAATAGGGATATTTACTTCTAAGAAAAACCATCGCTGCAAACAGATCCTATTGCCACAAAACACAATTCTCCCGCCTCAGATCCATTCGATTGAGAGTTACTGGGACAAGAATTGTCCAAGAGTCATGAATTTCTGTGCGAATCTAGAGGTATTCGTTTTAGTGAAAACACGGATGTTCGAAAAAATTACTGCAATTTTGCTACATTTGCCTGTAAATTTCAAGGACGAGTACAAATTATGTGCGACCAAATAGAAGTTTGTATTGTGCCTCAAGCTGCCGACTCAAATTTCATCCTTGACCTCAGGCGTACATTTCATGTAAGAATTCTAATGGTTGTTAGGATAGCAACCATATCAAGAAGTGGAGATCCAAACTGACAGATTGTTTTGTTGGGAATATCTCCTCCAAGTTTTCATTCAAATGTATTCACGACGGTGATTCAATACTCATAAATGAAATCAACAAGTATGATATGTGTAGTTCCGTATGTGATATGTGGAGAAGCGTTGAAGATTGAGTCTTTTCTACATGTGGGGAGAAAAAAAAAATGAAAAGAAGTCAGGAATCGGATGATAGGTATTGTACTACAACTTTGGAAAAGAAGGAAATTGCCTCTACGTGGTTCGATGAATAGCATGGACAGCATACAATACTACTGGTCCATTATAAAAATGACGTAGAATACAAGTTTTCAATTGGAAATCAAGAATCTGATGATGAATTATGCCAAGATATCCCGAAATGACATAATATCAACGAATATCAGCGGCAATTTTTTATCCGCCTGTTAAGAGGTTTGGAATAGTCCTGATTTTCAAAAATGGATTTTTTTTTTGCGTTCTCTCAAAGTATGAAGCCTCGAAAATATTGTCTGAAAATTTCAAGTGAATTCGATGAATGATTTTTGAAATATTCTACAATAACTGGAGGGCTCTCTGACTCTTAATGGCAGGTAGCTTAACTTTGAATGAATTTTTCTCGAACTATTTTTTCAAAGCCGATGACCACTGTAATTCAAAAACAACCCGGCGAATTAGTATCAAATCTATACAGCTTATTGAAAACATGAAAAACTAGTGCTCGACCGAAGTATTTTTATTTTGGAGTGAAACTTTCATTTTTCCTTTGAAAATCCACGAAAAAAACTTCTATCAGGCACGAGATTAACTATTATACTAATGATTTCGTTTCTTCTAGTTTTGAATGAACTAGTAAAATATTATGGTGTAAAATATAACACCATTATATCTTTTGGTGTATGAAACATTAAGCGACTGTCAAAGAATAATGATTGAAATTACTCATTTTTCCAAGGCTCTTACTACTTCGAGCCCCTCAAAACAATAAGACTTGCACTCGGTCTTGTTCGTTTTTGAGGGTTTCGACAAGAAAAAAACAACTTCCTATTGTGGATTTTCAATCAACAAGTGGCTTACTCTAAAAAAGAAGTTATGCCACTGTGACAGATATTTTATTGCGTCCTCAAAATGGATGTAAATCTTGTTTATCGTGTCAGTTCTTCCCATATATGTACACATTTCGACTATTTCATCGAGTGTTTCGTCGGTAGTTATAATGTTTTCTCTTGAGAGCTCACTATGAAACCCATCTTAGTGCCAGAAGATGACGTAAAGAAAATGAAAATCATTTCTGAAGTATCGTGCTCTACCCCTGGTAATAACAGAATAAGCAAATTTGTTCTCTAAAGCTGAGGCAGCGTTCAGTCAAATGGCGCACAATCAAACAACTGTATTGTGCGAAAGTTTCATATTGCAAAAACTTCTCATTTTTGAGAGACTGCAGACATATGAAGATTCGTTTTTTTCATACCATAAGGAGAGGAACGAAAAGAATTCTGGAATTCGTTCTCAAACTCTATTCTTTGAACATATTGTGGGATCTGTTCCGATATTTTTCTCCCGACATCGGTCTACCGAACACCGGTTGCGTGATCATCTTTTTATAAAGTATAAATCATGCAAATTTTAACTTAAATCATATTGGCAATGTATTGGCCATCCGATGATTCGTTGAGAACAATTCTATCAGTTATATTTATAAATCAAATAAAATATACGTTTCATCTCCCTACTCACCTTGATCAATCAAACGTAAAGCGTTTGGCCATTTCTGGGAATCAATCGCAAGTTTTTCAGCCAATAGTTCTCTCATATATTCTCCAACTTTGTCTGCATGATGATCATGGTCACTATCACTCCTATCTTTTTCCAGTGGAATCCGTTGCTTATCTCCACTGCCTCCATTACTGCTTTCACCATCGCCACCCCCGACACCATCTTCATCTAATTGGTATTTGTATTCGCCATTGCTCGATCTCTCTGTCATCATTGATATTTTTTTTCTTCGCTCAATTTTAGAGATGTAAAAGTTACCAAAGATAAATATTCGAGGAATGGATACACGTGATGCGTATGAGAGAAGATAATCAATGGCAATTTTTCGGCAATTGAAATTGATAAACAGAATTCACGGTACTCACGACTTGGCAATATAAACACAATACACCAAGTAATGGCGTTTGATAACGGTTGATAACGGCAAAGAATACTGTCCCATAGAAGCTCATAAGTCCATTTTTCGCGTCCCACGAAAACTGAAGTACCTACCCGGAAAATCAGAGGGCGATACTTGTTCAAATAGAGAGTGAAAGCTGAGCATATACAAAGAGCAGCGCCTCTACTAGCTCAGATGCTACCTATTCAATCTTCCTTCTCTCTCTTTCTTACCTAACCAATGCAGCTACTTATCCAACCAATGCAAATGCTTATCCAACCAGTGTAGCCAGATCCTGAGTAAATCGTACTACCCCCACTTTGTGACTCTCAGCCGTAAGAGAGCATCGAAAAGCATTGAAAACGGCGATAAAGTGGGGGTACGATTTACCCACGATCTGGCTACAGTGTATCCAACCAATACCTTTTTACACTCATGTATGAGAGCTTAAATATAAGTTTTGACTCCACGTTCTTATGCATTGAATGGCTGCGGGGTCATACTTGCATATCCATATTGACAGGGTGGACGCTAAGTTCGAGGCTAACTCCGACGGTGTCTTTTTCATCTCACGGAAACAAATAATTATTCAATAAATGCAGTTTCTCGTATTTTTGACCTGACAAATTCGATTCCCGGCCTTTTAGTCCATTGAAATGTTACAATTTACAAGCGGTTTTTTTACATTTCTTAGAGCACGCAATTTTTTTTTTTAGATGTTTAGGGGGGGTCATAAAAACCT
>JAPYZH010000945.1:0-16240 GCA_030523085.1 Meteorus colon | reverse complement strand
GGGGGGGGGGGGGGGGGGGTGGGGGGGGGGAGGGGGCAATTTAAAGGCATATTTTAAATTGATTTTTTTTTAATTAAACAAATTAAGAACAAACAATTGTTTATTGCAATCATCGAAAACAAATGACGAACTAACGATATAGAAAAAAAAAAGTTGAAGAATAAACAAAAAAATTTTTTCGCGGGGCTACATTGGGTGAGCCTATTATGTATTTCTCTGAAGCTCAACTCATATTCACTGAAATTTCCCTGAGTGCAAAGTGTCCGTGTGTATATGGAAGAGTTCTTAAAACTGTTAGTCACTTTTAGCGCTAGTCTTGTTAATCTCATGGCAAATAATATATCGTCTCCATACTGTCGTATATTTTCGCTCTATTATGCCATTATACGATTAATTTGTTTAAATTTAATAAATACTACATATTCTGAATTGTTTTACTAGCACTGTTAGCATAAGTTATAAATAATTGTGCTAACTAATACAAAATAGCGGAAGTGACTAAGAAAAGGAAACGTCATCAAACAACCGTCTATAAACATGATCAAAAAATTTTCGAGCAGTAGTTGCATTGCCATCCTCAGTATTTCAATTCTAAATCGTTACTAGAAACACCACTGCATGCTGAGGTGTTTTATATGATAGAATTAGCTTTTCACATGATATTGGAATTATGAAACATCAGACAAATCTTTTTTAGTAAATAAATCGTGGAAACTAAACATGTGGTCATGAGAAAAAAAAATAACTGTAAAAAATTGGTTACTTCTCATGCTTTGTTATGCTCTACAAAGAACAAGATTTTTGAATCATACGAACAAATAAAACCCTGAACATAATATCAATGGGTCGAAGATTTCCTTAAGGCGTCTTCTCACTTCAGGCGCCTCGAAAATAGGCTATTTTCGCGATTTTTTCTCGAGGATTTTCGCTAAAAATTATGGGATAAAATGGATCCCATGTAATAAACACATCTTTCAAGTACATGAAAAAAAAATTTTTTATTTTTTTGAACAATTATTATAATAAAACAGTAGTATCGAAAAACCCGTGTAGATATGTTATGTTTGTGGCTTGCTGATGGTATCTCCGAGACGGGTCATCTGAAACCAAAAAAATAAAACAGTTTTAGATTCAGTATGTCAGTGGCTATAGCGCATATTATCAGATTTTTGATATTCCCGAAAATAACAAAATGGCGCACGTTTTTCGAAAAAGTAAAAAAAAAAACGCGTATTTTTTTTTGCAGTTTTTTGTAAAAAAAAAACTTAAAACCTTAATTTCAAAAATCTGATGATATGCGCTATAGCCATAACTATGAAGAATACGTCATTCAAATTTCATGACAATCGGCCGGATAATTTCCGAAATTTCATCAACAAGGCACCGAAAAACCTTGTTTTGAGATAAACGCGTTTAAAGTTTTGGTTGCAGAAAAATCATGACAAAGCCTTACCTCGGGTTAATCAGCGATGCCTGCTCCATACAATGGACCTTCCGATTCTTCGTAAAAGTTGTGCTCGTTCAAAATAGCTTCCCTTCGTCTCGACCTAGTCTCTTTTGAAGCGTTAGAGCAGCGGCTGTTCCCTACGCGTACGCGTTCACTGTCGCGTTTCTCGGCGTATTGAGCGGCGATAGGGCCAAGTTTGACACCCATCACCTCCAAAATTTTTAAAACTGGTTGTAGCCCTTCGTTATAAATACATTCCGCTGTTTGGCCAGCAATTTCCACGGTTTTTCTTCCCGTAAAAGCGTGTTTCGGTGCCATTGCCCAGACACAGCTGTTGAAACACTCGTTGTTATTTTGGGTATTTGCTCCGAGGCATCGCACCAGTAACTCGTCCCTCGTCAGATCTTCATAAATCGGTTTCAAAACCTCTTGAACATCCTCAGCTAGAGCAGGAGGATGTTTAAAAGTTTCTATCTGAATGTTTTGCACCGCTTTCTTGTACTTGCACCATGAGTCTAAACAATACGTATATGCTGTGGGTTGCTGTCGCTTGAAATTTTATGATATGTAGTTAGACTCGTCCGATCTTCATGAAATTTCGATACAACATTTTTGAAGATATGTACTTTCAAAATTTTTTTTAAAAATAAAAATCGATTTTTTTTAATTTTCAAAGTGAGGAGACGCCATGAAAATGATCGGTTTGCTCGAGAAAGGCGGAATGAGAAGTCTCAAATATCTCCTAACAGGCAGCGAACAGCGAAATCTATTTGAAGTTAATTTGAAATTATGTTTTTTTTTTGTTATTTATAAAAACCAAAAAAATTTCATTACCATTGTTCTAAAAAAAAATTTAATAAAATAACCAATTTATGAGTTAATAAAGAGTTTTAAATGTGAATGAACATGTATTTGATTTCTCTCCCATCCATTTCTTACTTTTATTCATGAATTGATTTTATTGTTCAATAGATGAAAATATAGCTTTGCTAAATCTAACAATTAAAGAAAAAATTAGAGTACCTTTCATGTATATAATTTCACAAACATGCCCTAAATAGAGGCATTATATAGGTATAATTTGGGTTGTTTTTGGTATATTACCGAAAAATGACCGAAACTATGCTGGAATTCAGCGAATGTTTTCAGTATTTTTTTAGTATGGCCGAATTCGTAAGGGTAATTGTTTATCAACAGCTTCATACATAGGTATAATTTCAGCTGCTTCTAAGACATTTGGCCAAATACCATTTGCTATGCATCTATTGAAGACACATTCTAACGGTTTACTTATATTTTTACTTATACATTTTGATACTTTGACACTTATCCCATCAAGCTTTTTCTTTCAAGCCAGTAATCACTTTTTCTATTTCCAGGTGATCAGGTGGTATCAGAAAAACAGATTTACTATTGTTACGTCTTGACGGGAGTTCCGATCAATGATTGAATGTTACTTTATAGATTGATTTTTAGATGACCCCTTTTGATTCTGAGAGTAGAGTTGATTGTTTGATTGCTTGTCTGTTTGACTGTTTCGGCGATCCTTAATGATTGTAGTTGCTTCTTGTATCGGAATATTTCCGAATCGAGAACGTGTTAGAAATAATTTAATTTAGATAAAGTTCCGAAAGGGGATCGTGCGCTATGCCACTTGTATACACAGATGGAGGATTTCGATACTGGTTGCGTTCACGAACTTATTTTATCGTCGATGAACTTGAATTTCACTTGATTGATTGATTGATGTTTAAATTGTCTGTGTATTTGAATGGTAATCGATAGATTCCACTTGCATTGAGATTCCGTCTATTGATGATTTGATTTGCTTTTTGTATATGATTCACGGAACTTTGGCTATCGTTTATAAAGCGATGTTGATAACTCAAGAATCGGTATCAAACTAACTGTTTTGATTGATTGAGACTGTTTGAATGTCTATAGCTGAGTGTTTATTGGAGAGAGGGAACAGTATTTATGTGGATTTTATTGATGATGGACGGATATTCGTCAGCTATTTCTGTGTGAACTCGCGAACGTTCTGTGTTCCCACACGTTGGACAAAAGTTGACATTTGTAGAATTTATGTGTTTCTTTTCCCCGTGGTGTTCCCACATCAGAAAATATGCTGAAGTTCTCAATTCAAGTAAATTTGATCGTATTTGGTTGGCCAATTTTCAATGTATACAATTTCTTTTATATCCAACTCTGGATATTTGATCGGCGAGTGACTGCTCGACCGGATGTCGCGTATCTTATTAACTATGAAATGTTTATTTCATTGAACGCTTGAATCAAAGATTATTTATTTATTCCGACAGTGTACTTATGTATAAGTATGGGATTTAGGTAAAGGGATGGCCAGTACGTAACACTATTGTTACTAATATTATTACTAACGTTAGGTACCTTATTATTGTTAATTTCAGCAGCTAGATTCATTCCAACAGTAGTGAGAAAGGAAACAAATGTATTTGCTATTTTTGTAGGATTTGTGACAATAATATCTCCATCAGAGGTTAAACTGTCAATACAACAATTTGATACTTGTTTTTTGTTTTTCATTAATATACTGCCAAAGCTTCTTACTATCATAACTATTGTTTGACACTTGCCTACATTCATGCTTCCGTTCCGCTGTTCTAATTAATTCATCTAATATGCCCTACCATATATATATCTCGTTGAGTACAATTTTTTTCTAATTTACGTTTTTTGCATTCACAGTATTCTCTCACCATTGTTTACGTTTAGAAATCACGAATTCACCAGCATTTTTACCATGAGATATTCGAATAGTATGCGGAAACATTATTATATTTCATTATTTATTTATCATGTCAGAGTAAGGTTAGACTTGGTGAACTGTCACGGATGTAAACATAAATAGTCACAGCACAGCGTTGCCAAATCACACACAAGTTAATATCAGTTGATATTTTGACATTTGATTATTTTTTTTTTATAATTATGTTTGTTTTCGTAATTAATGACTTGCATACTATTCAGTTTTTAATTTCATTATTTTCCATATCTTGTTTGATATAATTTGTCAAAGAATGGGTACGACACTTCATTTGACACAATTGGAATGAGAGGACCTCCTTAAGAATAATTAGTTTTTCATTTCACTATTTTTTCACTGGAGCTCATGTCCGTTCTATCAACAAATAAAAAAATTCTGTTAATATTTCGAAGAAATTTGGCAACAGTGCCAGAAAGTGTTTCGTTTGGTAGCCGATTGCCTAACATGATGCATTATTGACCAACTTTTAATTTCCTTCTTCAATCATCGTTACCAATCATTTCATTTTTTTTTTCTGTATAATGTGAGTAAGAAAAATGAGTGACGATTTTCGTATTGTGCTCAGAGACAAGGAAGGGGAATTGTGAAATTTGATTTGAATATTTGAAAATGATCGACGATATGCACTAATCGATTTTTATTTTTTATAACTAAACATTCTTCGTTTCCATAATCGCATGCATTTTTCATACTTTCTTTTCTCTTCTTGAAATTCATTGCTCTCAATCTATAGAGAAAATATTTCGGTTAATTTATTTATGTAGCTCATGTCTATCTTGTATTATATATCAACATTGATATTTCATACATGATTAGACCACGTCTGTTTGCATTTTCTTCCTTTACTCTTGTGCACTTAGTTCGAACTGTTCGCGCGTGCAACGTTGTCACATATTTCCACGTTTCGTACATTTAACATGGCCGCTGTAGTTGCAGTTTTCGCACATGATGCCGATTACCCAAACGACTCTACTCTTTCTTGAGTTTTTCGAACAAATACGACGGTGACATCAGTTTTTTTTTTCTTCAAATACTAAAAATAACAAAGTTTTTAATTATATATTTTTTAATTTGTACACTTACATATAAGAGGCTTTATTTTCTTATTTTCTTTCAAATTAGGCTACTTCCGGTACGTATAATATGAGGTTTAATAGGACAGAAAACATTAGTTAATTTAAAAATTATACGGCGAGATCATTTTTTTTTCAATCGACGCGGCATCGGCCACTCTATAACACATTTTAAATTCGACGGTTCAACTTATATTGCATATTTTGGGCATACATCTTTGAGACGTAATTAGAAAAACCGAATTTCTGGAATTCATTTTTTACGACCCAGCCTCAAGGAGGTACAGGACGTACCATCAGGTCCAAAAATTTCAAGCACGGGGGATGATACCAACGCGTACGCCATAAAGAAAAAGTTAACTTTTTACGCGACTGTGTACTCAAAAACCAAGTTTTCGGATAGCAGAATGCACCATTATTACCGATAATTTCATCTTATTTTTATCAAAACGGTGTTTTTATTGACAAATCAACCGTAATTGATATAAAATGTTTTGAATATCGTAATTTTGTAACATGAAAAATTATTAATAATGTTTTTGAAGATGTAACTAGAACAGATAATCGGGACATAGAAGAGGAGTTCAGCTATGAAAACGCTTTTAATAAAATTGATGAGCGGAACAAACAGTTTAATGTGAGTGATCTTATTATTGTTAAGATGAATGGCAGGAGCTTAAATGCAAATTTTGACAATCTACAATGTTTTATAAAAAGTTTGGCTGTATTTCCGGACATCATATCCGGACAATTCCGGACATAGTGTGTACTGAAACATGTAGTGTAACATGTCCAAAATTTTTCAATATGTATGCCTATAACATATACTATAATCATAGTCATATAAATGAAGTTAATGGGGTAGTAATGTATATTAAAAAATCCTTAGCTGGCCAATCTATGAGTATAGAATCGATTGATGACATTAAATTTCTATCAGTGGAAATAAAAATAAAAAAAGGTGGTGTCCTGAAAGTAACTGGGATGTATAGATCTCATGATACTAATGAGTTAATTTTCATTGAAACTATCAAGAGTTATGTAATTAATGATAAAGAATGGAAGAATCATATAGTTCCCGGTGAGCAATATTAATTTTTTATACTGAGATGCGTTTTCAAATGAATTTATGTGTAACTTTCTTGGCTATAATTGTATACTTTATTTTAATTGTACAACGAGGCCAAGTTTAACTGATAATATTGGAATTTGCATTGATAATATTGTTATGACCTGAATGTAACGTCGGTCGTTGAAACGAGTGGAATAGATTAAATTCTGGAAGTTGATGCTGGCAGATTATTGAAAAGCCTTGATTGCTGATTCCTTTCACTCTTGATAACAGATCCAGCCGTTCCAAATGGTATAACATAATATATAACAATTGAATTTTGAATATGAGTCCGAATAAGGTAGAGAGATCGTTGCTCACTACCGCGACCCGCGGCTGAAGTGGTCAAGGATTAGATGTGTGATTGGATGTGTCGTAGAATGATTACAGTTGATGTTTTATGTTTATTAACCTCACTGGTTAGATTGTTGATTGATGACAATTTTGATTTACACAATGAACGCTTAGTATTAACTTGATGAAAAGCACGGATTTATTATATTTTTATGCAACGAGATCAACCTACTATTTGGTTGCGTGATTGTATCAACTTGATGAAGATTCGAGATTAACGGAATATTGACTTCTAATTTGTTTAGTCTTTTTAAGACGTGTTCTCGAACTGAATGTCTGAATGAAAGTTTTTTCTTGACTGATGGTCTGAATAGAAGTGATTGTAAAGATTAGAGAAACGCAACGTGTCATTGCAAACTGCAGATTTTCATATCAGCAGTTTTGTGTCCGTGCGGACTTCATACAATTGGTTGCTTTTTATTTAACGTTCTCTGATTTGTATTTCATAACTTTACTGAATGGCCATTGGACAGAAAGTCCAAGTGGTGGGATTTAATTCCTGGTATTTATGAAGAGCTGAATTGACTTTAATATTTTCTCATGTCGAGTTGCATTTTGGCCCTTGTGAATTATTCTCACAGCTTAAAGTTACCGGAAAAGAGGAGTACAATTGTGATTATGTGGTAAAATACAATCCATTTGAGATGGTTACATTCGTGGGATAAATGTTTATAACGATTCTTATTTCTATTTGAATATTTGTAGAGATTCATACTCTGCCACGCAGTGCATTGCATTGTCATCAATTGAATTTTAGCGGTGATAGCTGAGCGCGTGAGAGCGCGACGCCATCATGTAATAGCGAACAGAAAGGCGAGCACACGTGTGTGTGAAGTCGTCATGAGAATAAATGCACGATAGCGCATTTATTCGAGCTCGGTCAGTTATTGAAAGATAGAAAAAATGTCTTGGCGATGAGTCGGTAATGATAGGATGATAAGTGCGATGGTAAGGTCGGTCAAGACCTAACAATATGTTAGTAAAAGCTGATATCATTAACATTAAATCGTACATTTATACAAATACAGTCGCGAATCAATATTATTTTTTCTTACAGTTAAATATGAGTAAAAAAGTAAACCAATGAACGATAAAACCAATAATAGACTCAAAGAGGTTGAATAAGAATAGTGGTCAGATGAATTGGAGTGGATTGTTGAATTACCAATCACCTGATGAAACAATGAATTTACTAATTGGAAACATCCGTAGCATTATTGAGAAGTCGTACAGAAAACCGCAACAAAAACAGAAAAAGAAGAATCAACCAAGGAAAGACTGGATCACCAGTGGTATAATGAATTCGTGTAAAAAGAACAAATTTTTTCATTTTACTTGGGTTAAAGATAAAAACAGTATTGTACTAAAAAAAGAATATCATGAATACTGTAAAATCTTAGGTAGAGTTATAAAACATGCGAAACAGAACTTCATAAGAAAAACGTAGTTGAATGTAAAGATAACAAGCTGTTATGGCAATATATTCAGGATAAAATAGCTCAAAATATAAATGAAAGTAATGATATTGAGTCACTAATATGTGATGAAACCAGAGTAACTGATACAAAGCAAATTGCTGACAGTTTAGTTAAATTCTTCAGTAATGTTGGCAACATATTAGCATTTGAAATAAACAAAAATAAGTTTTTTCCCCCGGGATGAAAAGTTTGCTTTTAGTCCCTGACACGCGGGACAAAAGTACCCGATTCTTTCTCGATGAGATTGCAAATGTGCGCATGCGCATACCTTACTTTATTCCCGGTAACCTAGAAACTGCATGTTTATATCATTTTGTCCCACAAATTTGACGATATGAAGGAATTTTTTTATATTTCATCGTAGCATTATAAAAAGGAAATGAAATTATTCGTAACTCAGTATCGAACCAAATGAAATTATATATCTTATGTAATTAAGATAATAGTAATCAAATCGAATTGGACAAATTTTACCAATTATTTTCTTATACCTTAAGAATTTATATACACTTTTTTGTAGGATTGTTTAATTTTATCAGTATAGTAAACATGAAAAATAACTACTATTCAATTTTTTCATAATTTATATAGTTGATATTGTTTTCTATTTATCATAATTGAGGCCAGAAGATAAGCAAGACAATTTTTCCACACAGAAAACAGACGCGTCAATGGTTGCAGATTCGGACACTGTCAAAATAACAGGCTGTGTCGACATGGGATATAGTGTTCGTGTAAGTGAATTCAATTACGATAGTCTGAATGGATATGTAGCTATGATCGGAGCACAAAGTGGCCTCATCGTAGATTACGAAACAACGGATAGAATATGTCGAATGTGCAGCATAGGTCATCCAAAAAGTGACCACGATTGCGGGCCGAATTTTTTTTGGGAGCGCTAAATCGATGGAGGTTTTAGTTGCTACGCGATTAGTTAATGCAAGCTTAATATTAAGAGAGAATAACTTTCAAGTTGGAGCATCTGTTAGTGACAACGACACAAGTATCTGTAGTATAAGAAAAACTGCAGATCATGATGTTTTCCATTTCACTAGTAGAAATCATAATTTTAAAGAAGTTGGAAATATTTTATACTCTATACCAAAGGAACATGATCCAGATCGTAAGTTATCTCGTCCACATTTCAAACGCGATCTTAGTGCATATTAAGAATATTTAACGTTAGAAAAGTTATTTAAATTTTCAAAAAATGTTATAAGGTAATACATAATTATTATGTTGTCTATGATAAAAAATTTTTTATCATAGACAAAATTTGTACGACGGTTATACGTCACAAGTAAAACATTTGTACAATTGTCAAAAAAACAATTCTCAATTTATTTTTTTAAATTCAGCTCAAACTGTCTATTTAAAAAAAATCCAAATCACAAAAAATCCAATAACAATTTTTCATCCAGTGTATAACCTCAAAACTCTAACTTTTATTCGAATTGCGAGCCATTGAATATCAAAGCGACTTCACCGCCCTTTCGTATTAGACTTCTGTTTTTTATTTTTATGCATATTATTATTTAAATAATTAAATAATGAGACAGAGGAAATTCTAAATGTTGGTATTATTAAAAAGCTTAAATCTTGAAACATATGAAAACAAGTTTTTTATGCAAATGTCAACGTTTTCAAAAGCATTTCTCAAATTATAGCTAACATTTATCGCCACTCAGAAGACGCATTAAATACTCATTAATTGATACACAAAATTTTACATTCTTGATAATACCTTCGGTTTGGTCTCAAAACTCCTCAAGCAAAGTTCACCAAGTACTTGCATGTAACATATAACAGTGTGAGTCAATCGGTCGACTAAGAAAAAAATATATATGTTAACAGAGCATCGACCCTATCCCGTTTCTCTTTGAAGCCATGAGACCATCAACGTGTGAAGGACGATAAGAATCTGTGTTTGGAAGCGCACTCGGTCTTATCTTTTGTTACGAGGGGCGCAGTTCTTTCAGTTGGTCCAGAAGCTTGCATCATGCTCTGCTTTTCAGACTTTTTTATAGCATATCATACAGTGATTTTTATCATCGTTAAAAATTTTTTGTTAGATGGATAGACATGGAGAAAAAACTCAAACTCTGTATATCGCAAATATATTCTCACGCGAGGAAAAAACCCTTGTATAATCAATAGGGATCCGTATCATTCTTACAGAAGTGGCAGGTTAGGATCAGAGTTTGTCTCATGCACAATTCACTGAGATATTTTTACCGAATTGACGGTGATAATCACTGAGGGAGACAACAATTTTTAGACATCATGTTTGTTGAAAATATATCCTTGCGTTATAAAATTAAGGGAAGTTTTCTGTAAAACACGTCAAAATGGAATCGTTATATCAACACAATGCTTGTCTTCAATATTGCGTACGTGCAGGACTTCACATTTCCAACATATGAAGAGGACCCGGTGGTCTAGAATTTTCGAAGAATCGATTTTCTTTTCGTTATTTCAGAAGTATAGTGTCTTAAGATCATACTCTGAAAATTTGGTAATGATATTCACGGTATTTCAAGTTTCAGTCCATTGAAGGTCAGCGCCGAAGTAGGTTGATAGATCGGTCCTTGAAACTTCAAAGGCGTTTGTCTCGAAACTACTTTTTTCTGTCATATTAATCAATTGAAAAAACCTACTCGACCGATTCGTCTCAAATTGGAATATGTTATTAATTACACTGGCAACTATAGTTGGGACTAAAACAAAGATTTTCCGTCGAATATTTCTATTTAGTGTGTGTGTGTGTGTGTGTGTGTGTGTGTGTGTGTGTGTGTGTGTGTGTGTGTGTTGTGTGTGTGTGTGTGTGTGTGTGTGTGTGTGTGTGTGTGTGTGTGTGTGTGTGTGTGTGTGTGTGTGTGTGTGTGTGTGTGTGTGTGTGTGTGTGTCCGAACTTATAACGCAATTTCAATGGTATATGACGTAATCGATAGAGCTTGACGTGATTTTGGTTCGATTCGGTCGAGTAGTTTTTTAGTTTTTTCATTAAGGGGACCCGGTGGTCTAGAATTTTCGAAAAATCGATTTTTTTTTTTGTTTTCAATTGAAAGTACAGTATCTTGAAAATATACTGTTAAAATTTGATGACGAACTTCCGAGTATTTCAGGATCTACAGCCTATTTGAAGGTCAGGTAGGTAGAAGAATCGGTGGGTCGGGCTGTATTGTTGAAACTTTGAACGCCTTTATCTCAAAACTACTTTTTTTCGTCGCGTGGGGGTAAAAAAAACTGCTTGACCGATTGGGCTGAAATTTTAATGTGTTATTCTGTACAGTTCTAGCTCTCGTTGGTACAAAAACAAGTAGTTTAAGTAAAATATTTATATTTTTTTTATTAACAAAACATTCAAAAAAATTGGTCGTTTTCAAACTCGTACTTTTAGCTACGCGCCATTTTGTCAAATTTTTTTCTTTTTTTGTACTGTTGTACCTACGATAGCTATACTTATACTAATTGAAAATTGGTCAATTTTCCTTATTTCAGATCAGAAGGAGAGATAAACCATCATTCAAGAGTCAATTATATTTTTTTGAAGAAGGAGACTTCAGATCCATTTTAATCATTTAAAAAATTTTTTTTTTATTCTTTTTTCATCGTTGTGTAGTTGATGAGTAATAAAATAAGTGTAAAAAAATTTAAAAGCATTAGTAATCACCTTCATATAGAAAAATTTTTTTGAAATAGCATAAATTTTAGGCCGTAAGACCACCGGGTCCTCTCAAACATATCTGGAAATCGAATTTACACGGGAAAATTGAAATTTATGCGGAACCTGACGAGCGGAGACAGCAAGTAGCATCGGGAAAGTTATCAATCTCATACATGTTGGTATCAAATATGAAGAAGAGATTCCCCAATTAAGCACCACCAAAAAATATCTACTACAAGATATAGGCACCCTACTCGTGAGCGACCGAGAAAATACAACCATACATCAGCCATGCCAATAATATCGTCAAGACATTTTTTGCTTGTACATTCGCCTCTTTATGGAAAACAGACCATCTTTGGAATTATTTGGATAGGACCAAACACCTCCAAAAGCACATGGCATCTTGTATCTTAGAAATAAAGCTTTAAATATAACATTCACCCAAAATCGTGCCTTTAATCTTTTTTGTGTATTTTCTAATGTCTCATCGGGTTAATTCTTTTCCCAGTCTATTGTTGTTAAGTTTAAGAGAAATTCATCAAAATCAGCATTGGTATCGAAATCCTTATCAGACTTGTCAGATAATTCACTATCTATGATCAAAATATTTGAATTTTCAGCCACAGCTGTATCATGGTCATATGTGTTTTTTTTTCGAAGGTGACAGCGATATTTCTCATGCCATTGTGTGATTTCCATTTTTGTTTTCACAGATGGAATAGACAGAATAAGGTAGACATCGACCATCCGAATCACGGCTCATTTGCTTCTATACATCTGATGATGTTGAAAGTAATATAGCATTGCTTCAGTAACTGAAATATTTCTTAATTAATAATACGATTTCATTTCTTGGTACTTGAAGGAGGGGGCTTGAAAACAACCCAGTATGTTAAATTTCAACTTTAGGTTTACGTTTCCATGCATAATTATGAAAGTACACGATTATAATTCATTCAAATGATTGAAAGATAAATGATTATATTCATTTTCGAAAAAGTTTATTACGTATACAGCATGTCTTATTTTTATGCAAGGAGGTTCGAGCGAATCTAATGTGAAAAATAATTTCCAGCTTTGAAATTAAGTATACATATAAATAAAAACGTCATTTATCTAATCCCAAAAGTTTAAAAAGATTCGGCGTTTAGTTACTTAGATATTGAATTTCAAAAATCACATTTTTTATCTTCTTCTGTACGGGCTTTTATCGCTGACAAACTTCAGTCGAGACTTTAATTATTTTTCTTAGTATAACCTCCCAACTTTAACGAATAAAAAACAATACACAAGAAACTTAGATTATTGTAAAATATGAAAAAAAAAAATTAATAATAATGCATTACTGATATAATTTTTGAAATATTTAAAGTTAAATTTTATGTTTTTACCTCGTTTATCGTCGAATACAGATTGGGCAACGTCGCGTAAGCAGCTGAGAAAAAAAAAAAGGATAGAAACATAGTTATAGAGAGAGGAACTATAGAAAATGAAATGATGTGACAAATATGGCAGCAATTGTTGTTATTAGTAAATAAATTAAAACGAATGACAAAATCTCATATTGAGTGAAATCGTTTAAGAGGGGGGAGTCCATTTAGAATTTTCAAAAAATTGATTTTTTTTTTTTTCGATAATTTGAAAATATACTATGTTGAGCGTATACTGATGAGACGAAAATAAAAAAATCTCCAATATTTACGAAGTTACAGCGCCAGTGGAAAAAAAAACTGCATACGCGTGATAGTGAAGATATAATAACTAATCCTTTGCACGGGTACAGAATAATTGAATTTTTTACAGTGCTTACAGCTTTGTCTGAAATTGTGAAGTGCTCGGTATGTAATCAGAAGATAAAATTCAGTGAGTCTGGCTCTTGAAGCCGATTAATCGGTAAGTAATTAAAACTGGTCATTTTCCTGTACTTCAACTTCAAACGCGATTATCTCGAAACTACATTTTTCAAAACTGCTCGTGTTGTAACTCAAAAAGTTATTGACCGATTTGGCTGAAATTTTTTGAAGCCTTTCTTTACATCGATATCGGAAGGATAAACCTAAAATTTCAGATATTTCGCGTTGATAAATAATTTTTGGGGTCAAAAATGTCAAAAAAAAGCCCTAAATTCTGACTTTTTTTAAAGGTTTATTTTACATTGAAATTTATACTTTTTTTCTTATTTTATGGGTTCATCCTCTCCGTTCATATGTCCTAAAGAAAAAAAACTTTCATTTTTGAGTTTCACATCAACGGTTAATGAATGACAACGAGAGTAGTTTGGGACCTCTCGTCGGAGGCAGCAGACAACAAATCATACTGAGCCGCCATTTTGAATTGAAAAAGAAAAAAAAATATATATTTTTGTATTCTAAAAAGATTCAATAAAGCTGTGTTGAAATTTGAAAACAATAAAATTATTTTATCACCGTTAAAAATATTATTGAAAAATGACCGATTTTGAGGCGTCTACATGGAGTTCCCCCCCTAATATATCAGCACTTTGGTAATTTGAAAAATCATAAAAATAAAAATACAAACTCTAACAAAGTGGTTCTAATCTATAGTTATTTTTTATTACTGGAAAGTAATGTTATATTCTTTGAAGAAATTCATATTTAAAATGAAAATATACTTTTTCTTGAAAAAATAAAATACCCAAGCTCACTAAGCTGTAAATAATTAATTATTTAAATTAATTAGAAGTTATGAAATGCACTCAATGAAAATAAAAATCACAGTTTCAAGTTGAAAATTTTTTTTTATCAATAAATAATAAAACTGGATAACTTTACAATACATATTAATGCGAAATAACTTTAATAATCATACTATTAATCTGAAAATTAAAAATAAATGAAAGTCTGAAAAATTAAATGAAAAGTTAGCTGTCAGACAGAATGAGCTTTATTTTTGTACATAAGCTATCAATATTTTTTGGCTTTCCGTAATACGAAGTTTTCCACCTTCATCTTGCACCAAAAGTATTCTTACACCTTCAGAACCACTCGATTTGAAGCACATACTTATAGTATCGAAAGTTATTCCAGTTATTGCATTTTATTCAATGATATGCACAGATAAGCCACCGTCATCTTCTTTGTTTTTATCGCCTAGTAAACACTGAAGAGTTTTTTTTTGTATCTTGTTAGATTTTATTTTTACAGCTCTTGATTCATTATTTCATGAACACTTTTAAAGTTCTCCAATATATCATTTCTATTAATATTATATCTTTGTGTTCAACAAGCTTTTGAAGTACATATACATCATTAGCTGCATTATGTGCATCGCTCAATAAATTTGAATTCAAAAGCTATTCAGCCAATACCTCCTGTCTGTAACTAGCTTTCACTCCACGTTTATCTTTTAGTTTAGATTTTGTTTGGTGAGCCCGGATATGTCGGATGGCTTGAGCAAATAACTGATATTTCACAATGTATACGCAGAATAAGCAATCTAATTTATTAATAATATTACCGATGAAATAGAATAATATAAGAAATGATGAAAACAAATATATATTGACTCAATAAATATAGTGGACTGTATAGAATGATGTTTATTTTTAATGGACAATGATAGCGTCCTTGATAGTGAGCTGAAACTGTTGAAATTGACGCGATTGATTTGAGATGTTCTGAAAATGTGTATTACTAGTGCACTGAGATACCATTCATTAATAATACCGTGATTTTGAGTTGAATGAGAATAAACTGAAGTTATGTATATTGAGCACTGAAAATATATTTATATATATAATATAAAGAGGTCAAGCTATGATCTATTTGGCGACCACGTGAGTCAATCGCCATGCGTGCCGGTAGGCAAGACGAGCTTGACCATGAGCGCGCTAGATGGTGGGTCCAGTGCCCAAAAGTGAATCTAAGATTCAACAGATTTAAATAAAGATAGAGAATCAGCAAATCCAGCAATTAATCTCGGAAACTTATTCAATAGCCCTTCATTTTTTATGAAATTCAATAATGTTGGACAATCGAACCTAAAAAAATTATGAACAATCAGAATGATTGTGTTGTTTATCGATTTCAAAAATTATAAAAAACTTTTTGCGGCATCTAGTTTGTGATAGTATGAGGACTCATCTGTCCATGAAATTATTCCAATTTGGATTATTCATCAATATCTTCCCACATGAGTGGAACAAGGAGCATCTCTGTGTCGAGTAAAAAAGAGATACACTCAAATACGGGCTCTCGCCCGAGTTCTATCTACTTGTTACAGCTCATTCACTTGGAAAGCGGCAATAATACACTCCTTGGAATACATTACACAGATACGCG
>JAPYZH010000944.1:0-17759 GCA_030523085.1 Meteorus colon | reverse complement strand
TGCCACTTACACCAACTCTCCGCACCAGGTGGGCAATACATATGTTGTGGGTTTTCATTCGTAGAACTATTATGGTAGTACGTTGCCCAAATTGCATTTGTCATGTTCTCGACAGAATCAGGATGCCGGCGAATCGCTAAACCATAATATGAAGACAATTTATTGATGACTTTATGAGTTAATTTGCCTTCACCTTTTCCAGCAACCCCTGTATTATCTTTTTTCGCTTTTCGTAACCTTGCACCCATTCTTTTTTGGACGTGTCCTACGCACACTTTTTTTTTTGACAAGTGGGTCACTACCGTAAGGATCTATATCGAGTGTACCCTTGAACGTCTTAGTGTCACCATTTCCAATATACTTAACGTATTTCACTCCGTGTTTTTCAACTGATCTACAGAACATTCGACGATAGCATCAACTTCTATTTTGCCCGCACTTCCTTTATGGTTTAGATGCGGCCACGTGTATGTTTTTGACACAAGCGTAATGAGTAGCGATTGATATTCCTTGACAAATATCCATTATGCTGCAGAAGATATTTGATCCTCCCAAAAGCCGCATAGCAAATATCACTCGTCGGTTTACTTCGAAGGATTTGTCAACGAATGGACATGATGGAATGTAGCGTACACTATCGCAACTGCATGTAATGCAATTTTGAAACCGAGTCCGCGTTGAGCCGTTCTTGAAAATCTAATCTCGTTGTTGCATGTAGTACACGAAACAAACGGAGAAATCGCTGAAAAACCCGTGAAAAACTCCAAAACACAGTAGCCGTTATCATTTTCAATTATCACCTCTTTATCATTTGATTTACTCAATTTTGCTGCTGATGCACTCGTGAAACTGGTTTTTTCCTGTTCCGCAAATCTATTGCCGTGAAATCGCTTTTTTTGTCGATCTGGACGCGTAATGCTTTGCGCTGAGGATTTTTTATCCATATTATTTGGGAAAAATTGGAATAATCACTCAAAATATTTTTATTTCACCCACAGCACATACGTTCACGTGGTTGAGAGGTTAGAATTCAACTGTTAGCAGCTGGATGTAAGCGAATACTAAATATAGAGGACACAGGTCACCTAGGGTTATTGTATTACAATATATATGTAACGGAACAAAAGGGTTTACTAAGAAATAGGGGTTCAGGTAGATGGAGAATCCGCAATGTCTTTTGTTCGATTAGTTGCGGCCCAACCGGTTTGGATGCCAGCTCAGCAAAATACCTATATCTCCGAAAATAATTTGAATTTTGAAAAAGCCTTTCGTAGACATATTCTTAAATAGTTAAACTTTGGAGATATGAAATAAAAAAAAATCGACTTTGTTTCATTTCTAGACCAGAATACCCCCTCAATATATTGTACCTACAAAAATATCGACATAAATTTGACACGTAATACGAATGCAGAAATGAATTCTGAAGTATATAACATTAAATTTTCAATGAAGAAAATTTTTTGAATACAATATGGTGATGCATACTTTGTGAAAAGTGATCAAATCGCCGGCAAAAACACCACTCGTGTTGTAAAATGTTGCTGACTGGTTAGAGAAAGAAAATGTGTGTGTCCGAACATGCGTCGCGCCAAGTATGATTTCTTCGTCACTGTCGATCACTCTTCACTTTTATTTTAAAATAATTATTTTCTGAATTATTTTGGTTTGTTTAGCTATTTTTGAAAATTGTATTGATTTTCGAATCGATGAATTTCCATAGATTTGGATAGCGCTTGATAGTTCTTTTTAATGGATTTCTCCTCAAATCCATTACCCGCAATTCAAAATACAATAATTCCTGGCGTTAGGCACACTTTCTGCCCGCTTTGAAAGTGGACTTCCGGTGCACGTGCAAAGAAAATTCTCGTTTGACCTAGATAAGGCCAATACTCGCGTATTGCTAGGCACCCAAGACGTTGTGCCGCGGGAGTGGCCACCAGACAATTTTCTTTTTTCCACATCGACCGCTTCTCTGATAGTGTCTCGGCGAATTTCATTTGCGTGCGTGTCGAGGTTAGTGCATCACCAGCTCTTTCACGTTTCAGCTACGTCTGAAACAAATGGGAAACACATCAGACGACAAATACCCGGCGACCTAGCCATCATCATCTTCGCCACCACAGAACCCACTCTTACGTCCACCTACTTGTGGCGCAACCGACCTCGGGTCTGTCACTCCTCCGAACACATCACCTACGGAATCCGCCAGACCGCTACTGTATTTGGTCATTTCAAGCCACCAACAATGGATCAACCTACAATCGTCAGGCCAGCTATCAGACCACCACAATTCTCGCGAGCCATTGCGAGACTCTGGTTCGCAGTAATTGAATCGCGATTGGCGCAGACCAACGTAACAGATGAACTCACACGCTTCCATTATGTAATATCTAGTCTCGAAGCGACACACATGGCCGAGGTACAAGACTTGGGCATCCAAACCCCCGCGAATAATCCATACCAAACGATTGAAGCCGAGATGTTCGCGCGATTCGGAACCTCGCAGGAAAGAAAAATAAAACAACTTCTCGAACACGAGAAACTTGGCGACCGGACGCTGTCACAATTTCTCCGGCAATTACAAAATCTCGCAGGCACAACAACGCCTAGCGAATTCATAAGAACGCTGTGGCTCAATAGGCTCCCAACAACAACTCAGACAGCACTCGGCACACGAACAGCGGCGACGCTTGAGCAACTTGGGAAATTGACAGACCACATATATGAGATCGCAGCACCGAAACACATTGCCAGCGTCGATACGTCTACTCCAACGCTCGCTAAACAGATCAACGAGCTCACGCAGCATGTCGCAGCGCTCACACACAACCGCTCTGGCGGGGGAGGTACACACCGCACGCAGCAACGCAACCGATCCACATCGCGCAATCCATTTAAAGAAGGTATTTGTTGGTATCACTACAAATTCGGTAACTCCGCAAAACAATGGATCCCAGGATGCAAGAATGCAAAAAACGACCACGAGTCCTGCTAGAGGCGGAAGACGATCCTCGTGCACTCACTAGCCGCCTTTCCGTCACAGATCTGACCTCCAAGACACTATATTTAGTGGACACTGCATCAGACCTCTCGGTTTTCCCACAGGAACGGCTCACTACAGCGCTGACACCAGTGGGATACCGATTATACGCAGCAAACGGCTCGCTAATCCACACATACGGTTGTAGTACCATCACACTCGATCTAGGGCTACATCGCAATTTCACTTGGCGTTTCGTAGTAGCAGATGTCACCAAATCAATAATTGGCGCTGATATTTTGAGTCACTTCGGTTTTTTAGTAAATCTAAAAAAACGACACCTACGCTACGAAAAAACTGGCACTCATGGCCAAACTATCCTTTTGCACCTCCTTGAACAGTTCCCATCAATTACTATACCCGACGGCGCATTCAAACAAACAATATATTCAACCGTGCATCACATTAAAACCACGAATGGTCCGCCGGTTGCCAACAAAGCCCGTTGCCTCGCGCCTGACAAACTCTAAATCGCACGCGATGAGTTCGAAGAAATGAATAACTCGGTATAGCTCGACGCTCTGACAGTCTATGGTCCGCACCAGTGTAGCCAGATCCTAGTAGAAATTACCCCCACTTTGTGACTCTCTGCCATAAGAGAGCATCGAAAACGGTCACAAAGTGGGGGTACTTTCTACTCAGGATCTGGCTACACTGGTCCGCACCACTACATCTTGTCCCAAAGAAAACGGGTGCATAACGACCATGCGGTGATAATCGCCGACTCAACGATCACAGAATACCCGACAAGTATCCAGTCAGATACGTCGAAGACTTTGCCGCTGATTTACACGGGAAAACGATTTTTTCCACTATAGATCTCGTCAGAGCATTCAACCAAATGCCTATCGCTCCCGACGATATCGAAAAAACCGCGATCATCACACCATCCGGGCTATACGAAATTCCATTCATGACTTTCGGGCTAAGCAATGCTGCTCAAACTTTCCAACGCTTTATTGTTGATGTAGTTACACGCGATCTACCATTCGTTTTCCCATACATAGACGACCCACTTATCGCATCTGGAAACCGAGAGCACCATTTGCAACACTTGAAGATGCTGTTTCAACGACTTCGAGACTATGGTCTCACGATAAACTCGCCGAAATCACATTTCGGTCTAGACGAGATGAAATTCCCTGGGCGCGCCATCACTAAAGACGGCATCAAACCTCTTCCAGAAAGAGGAAGCGCGATAGTGGAGCTGAAGCCTCCAACCGCAATCAAAAAATTACGCGCGTTTCTCAGACGGGGATGTTGGCAAGGTTGCAGGAAAATTTCACACGTTGCGAGAATATTTCGAACATTGCATTGATACTTCAGGAGTGTTAGGGAGGTTACAGCGATACAACAAAATTTTTTTACAAAAGGATAGGCCTTACGACAATCAATTTTTACATGAAATTACGGATCATTCTTGATTGTTTATTGTCCGAATTATCATGTCATGCTTGACTGGAACAAAATTGAATAAATTCTGAAAATCCATAAGCTAATATGAAACATCTGGCAATAATATGGAAATATTGACCTTCCAAAAAATAAACTTACAGTGTAGTCACTTCCTCTGTTGAAAACTTATCGAAACCTCTTTTTTATTCGAACTTTTCCAGTGAGATAATCAGTGTTTCAACCTTCGACAATAAACATTCATACAGCATTTCATTTTTTTTCAATTCAGAAAATCCTTCTTTTTCGCAATATTCAATTTGTTCTGAGATAGACGAATTTATAATGTACGATACGCTTACAAACTTGCGACATTGAGAATTGTATGGGAATCAGTTGCAGATCTGATGGTAGTTGAGGATTGCGAATCTTTAGAATGAGCGTAATCGAGGATGATTGTCAAATAATTGGGTGATTACTATTGGCAATCAACTCATACACTAGGTCTCCAGTCGTAGGTATAAACACTGCTTTGGAGGTTCTTAGAGCTATAATAGGTAGCTCATCAACACCTGAAGAGCCTGAAGAACCTATTGCGAGTCGTTTGGCTACTTCATTATTGGAAACCCTGTCAAAAGAGAAATTGGCACTTTCATGATGAATGCCGGTCTAGGCCCATTCAAAAGACGGAAGAGCCTGACTAACATTTATATAGACGCATAACAGTTACTAAATTCCTTGATATCAATTTTCAGAGAGTCGAACGATTTCGTAGAAGATACAGTGAATCTAGGCCTACCCATCTCTCTCCGAATTTGCTTGGTGTTACCCACTATGCTGAAAGCTGATTGTGGATAAGTTGCCCTTTCTTTTTCGACAGGAACTGTGCCCGCCGACGATAATCCCCATAAAGTTGTTATACAAATTGGTGACGACTTCTTCCAAACTTTCTGTATGATCCGTCTCGTTTCCTATGTATCTCACGTAGTTCGGGTGTGATTCATGTCGCTGGACGATGCTACAAGCAGAAATGACGTGTTGGAACTTTCTGATCAATTGCTTTCTTGATGATGATATTCAAAGAAGACACGTATTATCTGAAGCATGCTGAGAGTATTCCATGACAGCTGAATTCCCCAGTCTTTCAGCGCCAAAGAACATTTCAACAGCATGAAGATGAGCTTTTTGACAGCTTGGGTGTTTGATAGGCCTATTAAGCGGCTTTGGAGGCTTGTATTTCAGACGGAAGTCCATCAAATCATGCAACGGTTGCAAAGGCTGGCCCGATAGACCCCAAGAATATCGAGCAGGGGATTGGCCGATTGCACCACACACGAATCCATAAGCAGAGTGATTAGTCGGACACAGTGGAGCTATGGACATTCCACACCCAGATATGAAATCTTTCAATCTTCACTGAAACTGCGCTCTTACCGAAAAGCTCTTGAAATTACAGGAACGTATGTTTTTCTGAGTATTTAGAAAATACGTGTCTGAGATATTGATCATCTTTCAATTATTCTTCAGTTCATTGAATGATTTTTTTGAACAGGTTTTAACTTGTAAAAAAACTAATAATAGGAGGTGAGATATACGTGTGGTATATCGCGAATATATAATTCATCCGAAAATGAAGCGAAAAGGTTGATGATTGATTTGTTTCGTTTACTCTAAAAAGGAAGTGACTTATAAGTATATAGTGATCGTGAATTCACCACAGCGTTTAACAGTCTACTTCGGAGCTTGACTATATGTACACTCTCCGGTGCCGCATAAGATACTGTTCCTCCTGTTCTCGTTCTGCTCTATAGGTAGCAATTTCCAACGGGAGGTTCATTATAATTGTCATAATGAAATTGAACATTGGTGACGCGATTTGCATTCCAAACCCTCCGGCGCAATTATTCCGATGGAGACACCACATAGCTCCGTTGCTTGACGTTTTTTTTTGTTTTGCAACGCGGAAAAACTCAACGCCATGTTGACAGTATTTACAAATGCGCTCTACGATGAGCGACGTGCGACCTTATAGACCACTCGGACAATTTCATGATTATTGTGCATACCAAAACAATGATACGTGCGTTTCTCTGTGGGTTAGAATTGAGATCAAGATTAAATAAAGCAAAAGATGTATTATATTTTGACTCGCGTGAACCTTAGTCATTCTATTTTATGTGACGTCTTTCTTTGGAGGGTTATGAATGATTCGAGCTAACGTCACTATCATTCAAAGCGTATTATGTGTCCTCGAATATTGCGTAGACCTGGCTGCCCATCTGAGCTATTGTCAGTTCATTTACCTCTGCGTCAGCGACGACGTATGAAGTCTTCAGCCGCTTTACTGATATTCGAATAATTCTGCCTCTCACATTAACATTGAAGTATTTTTTCTCTCTGTTCTTATTCTCGTGAAGGCCTCCGTACGGTGCGGAAAATAGTGTTGAATCTGACGCGACATTTTAGCCGGTCCCAATCGGATAAAATGGATGAGAATAGTCAATTCCCCTCCCTCATCGTATATCGGTGGTCCGTCCGTTGCTGTAATGTCGTGCTTCATTGTGTGTTTTAGTTGGTTGCTATAGTTTTATTTTTTCATGCAGCCCGGAACACAGAATATAGCGCTCTCTCTGAATTTATAATGGTACCCATGTGACATTCTTTTTATGGGTTTTCAGCGAACTGATGAGCTTTACGAGCAGTTACGGCTTCGATTACCATTTTGGAGCTTTTGCCGTCATGGTTTTCTGTATTTATTTGTTGAAATACTCAGTTGTGCTAGTCGATAGCAAAGGTAGGCTATTCCGTATCGGACGCTCGATGTGACCTCGTTGATACGATCAGCTAACCTGCTGAGTTCGTCCGGCGTTTTATTTGGTTGTGAAGCTAGACACGTTTGTAGATGAATCAGAAGACCTGATGGCCATCTGGATTTGATTATGTCTCCAGGGACCTAGGCTCCTCGAAAGTCTCGAAAATTGCGAAGGTGATAACCAGAGCCCGGACAATCGGGCGGTTATCACCTTGTTAGTTCACTTGTTTGGGAATTCGTGCTGTTCAAACACAAACAGAGATTGGAGATATTCGGCTTTTTGCTAATTTCATGTGAACGATGAACTCAACCACATACTGAGCTGTATTCAATACGAATGACGTAAATTTTTCGAATAGAATCTTCAAATGCGCTCAAGGAGAACTGAATACCATACTTAAAATTGGATTCGAAACGAAACAATAAGAATAAATTGAATATAACCAATTGCCAATTTGTTCTCGTAACTGTTTCAGTACGGCTTCTTGAAGCTTCGTTAGCCACTGGTGCAGCGTGTGTTTCAGAATCGTATGCGGCATCTGTCGAGGCAGGTTGATGATTGAATCGGCCACTCCTCTTCGGGTTCGAGTATCGATACACGAGACAGCATGATGGTATTGGATAATTTAATCAGTGACCCTGTGAATAACAAATCGTGGTTCGTGCAAACGATAATTCTGGCGAGAGATGGAAATCATTCTGTAGAATATGGTATCGTCATTTCGTATATCTACTGAATAACGAATCAATACACTTCGTGACGGCAGTAGGAGTTGAGTAGACTATGAAACTATGCATCGAAGTTGCGAATAGTGTAACATAAAGCTAGTAAATATTATATTTGAGCCATTTTCCGACTATGACCCATGATGGCGTGCAATTCTATGGTTGCATTATTCACGACAGGATTCTTCATTCACTACCACACCGATGTTATAACAATTGAACATACTCTTAAAACTATATTGAACCGCCATGAGGTACGAAAACTATATTTTGATGAATATGTGTTGCTGTACAAATTGTGGATATCGTGGAAAAATGAATGAGCGAAAAAAAACGCAGCGAAATCCAACAAGGAACCTGCACTTTGAGTTGTCACTCCACCCATATTGCCTCCACATTCGCAAATTAATGAATTACAACAAATGTTACACCACCTATACGGGAATGTCGCCTCAGCAGAGTTAAATGTGTCGAATTAGCCGTAGAAAATGAATTCATCGGAAACGAACATGAAAACATGGACAGAGCATCGATAACGAAGCAAGATTCCAGTCATTTACACATTACCTATCACGCGAATCGCTTAGCGCATAAGACATGGGAAAAAAAGTTCGTGAAAAATCTGTTGGTCATGTTCGCAATGTTTGTGGTCGTCTTTTGTCTTCAGGAGATCTTAAATGTCGATTAGCAGATTCAGAAAATTAACTTGAACAAATTACGATACGTTAAGTTGTCCTCTATAATTTTTACTTATCTGATGTCTTTTGTACACTAGCCGTGTGATATTTCCCGACTCTTACAAATGTCGCCGAAGTTCTGATCTGTAAAACTTGCGGAGCAAGAATCACAAAAGGCTCTATCCCGTTCTCATCTACCTATAGCGTTCAAGATATCCCCAGAGGCCAGCGGATTCGCCGGAAACGATTAAATGCTTACTGAACAACGTATTTCACCAAGTCTTCCGTTCATGCAGGTAGTGGAAGAGGCGGAACGTCGTACTGATTGGATTCGATTATTCGATGATAACCATTTATTTTACGCGTATAACTTCAAAGTGGGGGATGAAATCTCGAAATTGATTCATGACGATGAATTCCTCGAGTAATAAAACTGGCTGCAAGAAACAAATTCGGTAGACGCAAAATGTATCAACTTGGTACAGTTGACACAGAAGGGCTACCTCATAAAATCATATACGTTCCAGATAAGCCTTACATGATGACTATCAATACTGACGTTGCTAAAGGATAGACAACGCAGCGGTAGGCAGATTGGTATATGTTGAATCAGATGTAGATAATAGAGTTTTGTGAGCTTCGTTTTCGTAACGCTGTTGGCTCGAAAGCTCGAGAAAACACCGCCAGCTATGCAAATTTGGAAGGCATTGATAATGCAACGGTTCTTATCAATCGTAGGACTGCAACAACTTCTCTCAGCTGAAACAAATCAATTCATGTCAAAGGAAATTATTTCCCATTAGTTCATTGACCATTCATGAATTGCAAGGCAGAACTTTCGATGAAATAGTTCACGAGTGCAATAAAACTCATTCACAGCCTTTCGTCTACGTAGCGACATCGAGAATTACGACTCAAGAAAGACTGAATTGTATCTATCATAATACGTTACGATCATCAACGTTTCGACTCTTCCTGCCTTGGCGGCATCCGCAGGGTTATCTTCCATCGCCTCATACGACGATTCACGTCGCTGCCAACTTACAGAATCGAGATATTCCTCATTCAGCGCAATTGACGGGATTCAGAGATGACGAGTCAGCATTAGCGTTTATTCTACCGGGTTTCACTTTGGCAATAAGCAACATTGATATAATATCCCGAAATAAATGATGCAGATATTGTTTGGAATGATTTCTCGTAACTATGAATAATTATTCCCAGTAAAAGACGGATTTTATCCTCTTGCTAGCAGGAGTGAGGCAATTTTTCATGAGTCGGTTAATTTGATTAATTGAGCGGGGCCGCGACGCGGTGGAAGCGTCCGCGCGGGGCGGTAGTTGGGGAGGAAGGGATGGCCCGTAACATCTGGAATATGAGAAATACGTATGATTTGTGAGTATTCCAAAACTGTGCAAAAACTGCGTAAATAACGGTATCACTCCCAGTTGTCAGCACATTTCGATTCGTATTCATTTCGAGCTGAAGCTCATTACTCAACGAAATTGAGCGTCTCAGATTGAGGGGAACTCAAGTCGACAACAAAATAACCACATGAAATCATGGAAATACTAATTGTCTCCACTTGGAGGAGTGAGCCAACCTTCGTCGTGTGACGAGGGAACGGAATGTAGGAAGTCTATTATTTTTTCAATTGATTGATCAGAAGAAATGTGGGCAATTGCGGAAATCACAGCTTGCCATCTTCAAATAAGCATTTTGACGCACATATGTGCTCGATATCTTGAGTAGAAAATACTTATTCCACTTTCTTGGAGATGTGTGATGTTCATATGAAGTCGCAACATGCGAGTTGTTATGTTTGCGATGGAATGCTGCACTGACTGCTCTTCTGCCCGATCGTACCGACTATCCGCAGCAATCAAAGATCTCAAAGTTATCCTGAATGGAGTGTAATCGAACTTCCTGGTAGGTGCGAAGAGAGTTAATAGTCTGTCGTTCGAGTGCAACTCGCAACGCACCTGTAGCAGCAGAATTTCTAGAAGCTTGTAACTCGTGATGATGCATCGGCGACGGGCTGTTGTTGATGAGATTATTTTTCCTAGTCAACAATATTATCAAATGTTTCAGCCTTTCGAGAGTCCTGATACGGGCAGGTAGGGGGAAAGTGATTCCTTTGTACATTTATACGTCGATCGCGGTAAATTAAGCGTTGCGACGATCAATGAGTACCATGCCCCTCGGAATTTTTTTTAATTTTGCATCTATTTAGCAGCCAGTTTCCAGTCTTTTCAGCGAGTTCTAGCCACAGTCGTTTGACATTTCCGATGTTTGCATCCTCTTCTGAAATATCAGATTCGGGACTCTCAACAAGTTTCAAATGACGGTAATTTCCATTAGAATCACGGCGGACGTGTTATTGGTAGTGAAGCTATTCGACCTTCTGCTCTGTTGATTACACTAAATAGATGTTCATTTACGTGGTTATTCTTGGGCTGTCCCAACTCTGTAGTCTCACACCACGCCGCCAAAGATTATCCGCAGTTCTTTCGTAAAGTGTCTCTGCTTGTTCGGTACCAATTTTTCCACCGTTACCGAATCTCAAGAGTACACGGAAGAAGAAAAGATGTGATTGCATAATTTAGTCATAAAACCTTCCATTTGTATTGCATCGTTCATTGATCATAAACGATCCATTCCGGATAATCCCCTAAAGCTTCTAATATCTCACAATCAACGCGGCAATTAAAATCGTATTTATTCTTAACTTCTTTTCTTCCATAAACATCATTTAAGGCTGAACATTTATCACATCTTATTTAGCGTCCTCTTCAATAAAATCTTCGAAAAGGTGGTTCAGGAAATGAAATGTCAATCAGACGACTTCCTTCAATCAAAAACTTTTTTCACTTGAAGCACTGTCTTACGATGATTATTGTATTCCAAAAATTGTCATAACCTTTTGTTAATTTTCCATTCTGGCAGATTGGTGGCACACAATCACCGATTTGATTATTTATTCACCGATTCTATCTTTTCAATTGTTTGTGACCGTTACACATCATGATATTATGAACTGTCGGAAAATTACTGGAGTCAAGCTTATATTCACTGCATATACACGTGATATATTCTAGGCTGTCAATTAAACGAGTCCAAACAGAAGTGTCAGCTTTCATAAAATAATAAGTGGTGATACTGTCAAGTTGCAGTCAAAACAATTCACGAAATTTGAGAAAAAAAACAATTTTCATTCGGACTGCTAGAAGATGATGCTCACTGGGATCGAACTTCAGAAGAAGCTACAATTTCTGATTCTCCTCATGGAATTCGTGAATTGTTTGCTATCATGTTGATTCATTGCCAAATTGGAAATCCGATGAAGTTATGGGAGAAATACCAACACAATTCTGCCGAAGACATGAAAACACACATTAACAAAGAAGGAGGAAATGTTGACTTGGTTCTTCATGTTGCTTATTTCAAATGCCTAATTCGTTATCAGAAACGTCAGGATATGGTAATTTCCATGTCAGGTAAGGAGCTATCAAAACAAGGATTCATCTCACCATGACGACAACAACGGATTGTTATCATAAACCGTCAATATATGAGTGAATTGGCTTATGAAACAAATCAACTGACCGATGAAGTGGCAGCTAATGCTTCGAAACTGAATCAACAACGGAAAAAAAGTGTCTGAAGAAATATTGAATGATGTCGTTTCGGACTGTGGGCAATTGTTCTCTCTCGATGCTCCTGGTGGGATCGCAAAACATTCTGAATAAGTTTATTGCTTGCGAAGATTAGAAGCGAAAAAAGTATCGCCATTGCTGCCACTTCTTCAGGAATTGCAGCTACCTAGGTTGACGAAGGCAAAACGGCTCACTCTGCTTTCAATATATCTCTCAACATGAATCATTCTGAAAATACTCTTTGTAACATCTCCAAGAAGAGTGATATGGCTCATGTTCTCAGAGAAGCAAAACTTATTGTATGGGATGGATGCACTATACCAAACAAGAATGGCATTGAGGCTCCCAACAGAACCCTCAAAGGCATGAAGAGTAGCAACAGAATTATGGGTGGACTTATTGTGCTCTTGGCTGGCGATATTAGACAAATTACCAGTTGTACCACAGGAAACATGTGTAGATGTAGTCAAAGCCTGTCTTAAATCATCAATTTTATTTCCCCATGTCAGCGTTCTATCTCTAGAGGATAATATGCGTGTTCGTCTGCAACCTAACTCAAGAGCAGAAGAGTTTTTAAAGCTGCTCATCGATATAGACGACGGGACGATATCTGAAGGCGAAGAATTTATATTCCGGATAATCTTGGAGATATTATCAAAGACTTGATCACATTGACAGAGGATATACCCAAATGTACATCAGATTGGTGTTCATTACGCCTCATGGTGAAAGGATAGAGCTATTCCTACTCCAATAAACGATTCAGCATGTATTATCAACAACTTTCTTTTGGAAAAACTACCGACTGACATGAAGTATGAATCTGTTGATGCTGTATTGCACTAAACGATGCTGTTCATCATCCTGTCATGTTTGGCATACACTGTACCCACCTGGAATACCACCTCACATTCTTAACCTTAAAATCCGGGCACTGCGGAATTTGAATCCTCCGGAGCTGTGCAATAGCACAGCCCGTCAGGCCGCACTCCGGTGGGGCACCTACACACACAGGCAAAGCCCTCAGACCGACAGGCGAGGCTCCTACATTTGTAGGATTGAGAATAGCAAGTCCCAGACTCGTCAAGAGAGGCTCCTACGTTAGTGGGATACAAACGTACACACATCTTGAGAGGAAGAGAGCCGGAAGGGATTCGATACATTTATAACGACATTGGAAAGTAGAAGGGATACCACACTCCTGAGGACGGATTCTTGAGGGTCGTGGTATACTTCAAGCGGCATCGCAAGGAGAGATCCGTAAATGTACATAAGTAGACAGTAACCGCCGTAAATCGAATCAATCAATAATGATGAATTATTCATTGTTCTGTAAGAATCACACGTGATTGAAAATGTTAAGCAGTAACTCCAGTTTTGTGATGTCAATCGTTTGATTATTCTATGCATCCATCGTCGGTCCAGTTTGGAATATAAAATAATAATTTGATATTGTTGTGTTCATTAGTTTGTCAAGGTTATTTATACTGCAATATTCATATTTGGTTTGAAATATCCGTCTGTCCCAGAAGGAAATATTCTATGTAGAAACGCTATTTATGTACCAGTTAACAGATATATGTGAAATGTTATTTATTCAGTGCTTTATGTTTTGTCACCTACTTGATTCTGATTATATTGGTTGATAAAAGGGGCCAGAAAAAAGACCCTGCTTAACGGAAAAACACATCGAGAGTTTAATTAATTGCATTCAAAAGTGAGGATTACGCGTAATCAATTATTTGTAATCAGGCGTAACCCTCACTTTTGAATAATCTTGGCGCCTGAGCCGAGAGGTGCAATCGAGGGTCGTCCGCTTCGATTAGCAGTCGCAAACGTTGGAAAATTGTCACCGCTAGACGAAGGGGTGAAGATTCATTACAAATAATTTGACGCCCGAACAGAGGCTTAATAACAGTTGGAGGAAAGTAAATTCGGGGTCGCGAATAACGAAGACAAAATTGCGGAAGTTGATTCAGATGAACTGGATGATGTGTGAACATGCGGATTACGCCAAGCGCTACAACATTCACGTAATAAGGATATGAGGGAGGAAAGGAGAGAGGAATGGACCATTTTGCTGTAAGATTGTAGATATGCGAAAAAAAATTCGAAATAGTTCGGACTGGGACTCGAACCCAGAACTTTCCGATAACGTGTCTACTCTACCAATGATAACTGAGTAGAATGAAATAGAGATCAAAATGTCAGATCAGGAAAGAAGCTATATTTATTCATTGAATAGGCACCAATGCATAGGCAGTGTTCGTTGACGTTTTTTTCGGCGCATGCGTCTAGAAACAAAAATATCCCATTTAAATTTTTATTTACAAATTTGTTTACAACTAGACAGACAGGTAACCAGAAATAAAGGTTTTCAAATAATATTAATTCTAAAAATGTCGGCAGAAGATATTTTCGGCAGAATAAATTATGAGGACGAAGATTTCGACATGAGTGAATATCTTTCCTTCAACAAGAATAATGACAACGATAACACTCCATCAGCGAAAAAATTAGATGAAGGGAACAATCAGTCCAGGTTTAGTTGCTGTTCCAGTAAGCAGAAGAAAGATAAGTACGATTGGCAATACCAAGACACATTGGCTCTGATTCGAAGCTATGGTTACAATTTCGATGAAAAAAATCACCCGATTCCAAAAAAGTTTTTTTGGGACAATATTGTGAATGATTTAACCAGTCAAAAATTCAATGTCACTAAAATCCAGTGTCAAACTAAATGGGCGAGCCTCTATCAAAGTTATAAATCTTGTAAGGACAAAACGGGAAGAGCTCCAGATCCATTGAAATTTTATGACGAGATTGATGAATTCCTGGGACATAAACCAGCAAACTTATCGCAACATTCATTAGGTTCGTTACCGAAGAAAAATAATGAAGAAAATAAAGAAAATACCAGCCCAAAAGTTATAAGTAAAAAAAAATCTGAAAAGAAGAAAAAACGCTCTGAAGATGACGAAGAAAGCAGACTTTCATTGAAGAATAGAAAACTAGAACTAGCAGAAGGAAAATTAAAAGTGGAAAAAGAAAAGTGTGAGTTAATGAAAAAATATATTCAACTTAAAGAGAAGAGCTCAAATTGAAGTATAAAACAGACTACTTGTTTATTTGTAATTAATTTTTTGTTAATATTCTATTATGTTGATATTCTATTAATAAAATTGACTTAAATTGATTTATTTTTTAAGGTAAGAAATTAAATTTTTATTGATTCATGGAATTAAAGTAATTTTTTTTCTACTCAAAGGACCGAATAACTTCCCTTCGAATTAAAGATTAAAACAAAAAAATTGGTTTACATGAAATAAGTCATAAACCAGTAATACGATTAGTCAAAACATATCTCATTTTCGTTCTCCATATTTCGCCTTTCATCAGCATCATCATTTTCACTGTTATCTTCATCTTCGGAATCACTCTCATAATCATTTAATATCCATATATTATGCAAAATGCATGCTGCCATTATACTTTTAACGATTAAATCTAATCGAACATTATCAAATCGTATCAGGCGCCGGAATTTCCCTCGTAATAAGCCAAACGTTTGTTCTACGTGTACACGTGTAGAGGAGTGTCTAAAATTGAATACACGTTGCTCATGAGTTAATCGACCGTTGTCTTTAAAAGGAGGTACAAGCCATTGCAGATTTGGGTACGCTGAATCACCGAGAATGAAATAATTACCATAAAAGTCACGATTATTTTGAGCTCTTTCGTAAAGCGGAGATCGTCTTAAAACTCTAGCATCGTGCATTGATCCGGGTTCACCTACATATACATCTGTGAATAGTTTTTTACTTGTAACCACCGCTTGTAAGACTACACTATGAAATTTTTTTCTGTTAAAATAATCATTTGAATCTATAACTGGTCTACGAATTTGTATATGACAGCCATCAATGGCACCAATAACATAGTTGATATTTCTTCTGCGAGAAAATCCTAGACTAATTACAAGTTTATCATTTTCGTCAATGGGCCATCTTATAAATTCCTCGCACAATGAATTTATAAAATCAATGGTATTATTTAAAACTTTATGTGCTGAACTACGACTTAAATCAAACCGATCTGCAATTTGACGAAACGTTTCTGTGTTAGCTAAATACCATAGCGTCATAAGCATAGCTCGTTCATGTGTAATAGCATTTTCTTGAGGTTCATTATTAGCGAGAAATATACTTTGTTGAAATCGATCTGAAAAACATCATTAATTATTAACAAAAACTTTATAATTTTCATGGATTACAGACCTATCACATTGTATGTCGTTTGTCGAGAAAGTCTGAAATGATTTTTAAATTCTACATCAAAATAAACGTTGACAGTATCTTCGACAAATCTTTTTACACATGTTCTTTTTTTAGGAGGTCCTTCTCTGTCTTCATCAGAAGATTCTGAATCACTAGTGCTTTCATCTGACGAAGAATCAATAAATAACCAGTCCTGTCGAGTTATAGCAAAATTAAAAATTATTATTCACTTTTATTACTTACAAATTTGATGAATTTTTACACGCATAATTTATGCGTGCTTCAATTATTCCCTCCATTAAGTTTTCAATCTGATTCATATCAATATTTTCCATAAGTAAACAAATTCAATTTATCAAACAGGTTCCACGTTATTAATTAATAAAGCTTTTATTATTTTTCAATTTGAATTTAAATTTTGACATGCGCAGTATCAAATCTTACGGCGCATGCGTCAAAAAAAACGCCAACGAACACGGCCATAGAAGAACTAGAACGGCTTCGAATCCCAATCGCGGATTAGACGACGAAATGCAAATAATAAACAAAAGAATAAACAAAAGAATAAACAAAAGAATAAACAAAAGAATAAACAAAAGAATAAACAAGAGAATAAACAAAAGAATAAACAAAAGAATAAACTAAAGAATAAACAAAAGAATAAACAAAAGAATAAACAAAAGAATAAACAAAAGAGTGCCTACTAAATTGTACTATTCTGGGGTCATTCTGGGGTCCGCCATTTTGGGCGTACTATAGTGGCGCCCAGAACTCTATCGATCAGAACTCTATTCCCCAGAACCCTATCCATCACAACTCTATCCATCACAACTCTATCCCGCAGAACTCTATTCATCACAACTCTATCCCACCAATATTCGTACTATACTACTCTTCATACAATTATATCCACATTTCTTTCTTTTTTACCATTTTTTCATACTACTCTACCATCATTCCTACAATCTCACCTACAATTCTCATATTCAACAAATTATCACAAAAATACATTATTCAATTATTATTCAAACTTATTATACCATACACAATACTATTATTAAATCAATAATCATCATTCACTTCATTTACACTATAATAACATTCATTTATTCACAACAAATCATACAAAACCATTCAGTTACCGACCGAACCGCACAAACGCATAGACTTCTGGGA
>JAPYZH010000943.1:0-14638 GCA_030523085.1 Meteorus colon | reverse complement strand
ATCAAATATAAAACCATACGGTATTAATGCATTACATTTTTGATTTCTTCGATTCTTTACCAATGTGATACTGACCCTATCTATCTTTATAATAGTTTGTAAGTCACAACGCGATTTGCATGGGTGGATAGCGAGTAGCATCGGGAAGTTATTAATGTGATACCTATTGGTATCAAATATGAAGAAGCGATTCTACAATTAAGCACCACCAAAAAATATCTATCACCAGATATGGGCACCCTACTCTTGAGCGAGCGTAGCGAGCGAGCAAATACAACCCTACTTGTCTTTATTTTGAATCGATTCGGAGACATCATTAGTCAATAACCAAAATCTGTGGAAGTTTTCACAGATTTTTTTCAATTATTCATCGAGTCGGATGAGAATGAATAATCATTAAGTACAGGCAAATACGTTCACTACAAATTCGAAGAGCAAAAAAAAGGTTCAGCCAGCCAAACCCATTTTTACTTGATTCAGGCTTCAAGCCAGGTCGTAGAAATGGAAAAATTTGTAACATCGTGAGGTCATAAGAAGGAGAGACTGAACGTCTGACTTCACTTATCACTGAACGTCTGACAAACGGTCGTTCTTATATTGCACCAGGGCACTTACCGAACAACATAGTGAAGAACTTTTAAATGAGTTCATCCAATCGTGACTTCATACATTCACAGTATCACTTCACCCGAGCAGGATGACCAACGGCAGCGTTACACCGATTCCCAAATGTATTTCTGTGGTGTATGCCCAGCGTTATCAATACTTCCATGTCGCAACGGATTGTCTTTTTATGGCTAGATGATTTTATATTGTTTTGCCTTGAATTGCAATTTTTTTAGGACTAAATTGAAAAAAAATTACAATTCTTTTTCGTTAGAGTTCGTACAGTAATGTATGAATAGACATCAGATTTGATAACATCTGTTATCAAATAAAATAGTTTCAAGGGTGAAAGTACTGGACTTTAATCATAGATATGAAGCGCTCTGTTCTGTGTTATCAAGAAATAATCTATCAATCTTCTACATGAATGTTTTGACGATTGGTAATTCTGTGAATTTTCGAGAAACAGACATTAATGGTGAGATTAGCACTGAATATTTTTGACCCATGGAAGGCTGGTTCATTGTACAGTGTGGATTTTTTAAGAATCCCATGAGTTGATAATTTTGACGTGGAAATCAGATTTCTATTGGAATTATGCATGTATATCAACTTTATTCAAATTTTGAGATGAAAATTCTGTGACAGATAAATCACAAATGGCACTGTTGTCTTATTGGAAATATGATCTGATTATTGGATGTCTCTTGAATCAGTCATCTCCGAGAATATGTGGCCATGACTTGAATCTATTCACACAAACAAATAAAGCAGCTAACTAAAGCAATGTGTCACGTTTTTTGGTACTGATAAAACATCAAAGCTACTCAAGGCCACTCTGTCATGAGTATTTCTCTTCTTGTATTGCATTGATGCAGACAAATTTTTGAAAAATACATCAGAATTTGCATAATTGATTTTCTAGCGATCCCACAATTTTCCTTTATTATTCGCATGCAAACATTTTTATCGCTTTAGGGGGCCTGTCTACTTTGGGCACATGGAAAAAACGCTATTCACATTAGTTTTTTCAAAGAAAACTGTTATGTTCATTGAAATGGAACTTGTTAGGCTTAACAAAAACATTCGTAAAGGTACAACAGCAAAAAAAATTTTATTGGTTATAACCACTTTTTCAGTGTGACAATGCCAGGTAGACAGAAGTTCTCGAATAGTGGGTAGATGTGCGCTGTTGAAGAAATCTAAACAACGGTCCACCAGAAACAAAAAAATTGAATGGCTTCAGGTTTAGTGTGACAGTAGCTATATCCCGTACCTCAAATATTCATTTGAAAAATGGTTTTTTTCGTATTATTTTTGCAGGTTTTTTGGCAAGAAAAAACAGTCAAAATGAAAATTTTGCAATAATTCTAGTACTGGATATAGCGATAAGTGTAAAGAATATGTAATTGAAATTTGATAAGGATCGGATTCGTAGTTCCTGAGATTTTTTCAACCAGCGGTTCGAAAACGTTATTTCGAGAAAAACGGGTTCGAAATTTTTTTTTTTCTTCCAATTGTGAAAAAATCTTACCTATATGCTCAGTCAGATATGCCTGCGCCATACAGAGTCTTTTCTGCTGCTTTCAGAATCTGTTTTTTATCTAATTTATCCTCTTGAAGTTACAAAGTAGACAGATCCCTCAAATTAGAGTTGGTGTGTACTTTTCCATGATGTAATCCCGGTATTATTCTCGCTGTCCACATTCTACGCGTGGCTGATCGCGTACCCGATTTTTCAGTATGTTACAGCAACATCACTAAGCCACAGAAAGACCAATTGATCGCAGTGCATTGCTTCTTATTAAACTGGTTTAAGTAGTTCTGTCGTAGAAAAATTGAAGGGCTTCAAGTTATAATGACAATCACCAAAAGCTTCAAGGTACACGGAGAGAAAAGAATAGTAATGATTGCCATTCTACATAGTAACCAAACTCATATTTAGTAAGATGGAGAATGATGCCATGTAGAATAGGATGCATTGCAATTTTTCTGGTAATGATTACTATGTTACATTGAAACGAGTGAAATGGTAAATCTCGCTACTCTACATGGGAATCAGAGCTATGTAGGATGGTACTCAGTCCCGTGCTAGAATAGCTGTCCCTACAGTTTAATGAATATATAGCATGCGCAAAAGTTTGAGCAGTAACCGGCGTGTATTACTAAGCATTTTAATTTGTTTAATTATTCTTCATTTTCTATTAGAAAATGTTTTTTTTTCATAAGTGCTCTTTCAATTATTTGAATTAATTAATTCAATTTATATATCTATATTTCAAATAACCTGATGTATGTATTCTATCATAACTTCATTTAATAAATGTCAAATAAATAAAACATTGTAAATGTTGGTGGGTAAAATTGTAATCATGTCCATTTACATAGTTCTTTCGTCAATGTAGAATGGTTATTATTCCTATGCTAGTATAGCCAACGTAACTATTTAGAATGGGGGGGGGGGGGGGATCACTCTGCCCCTTGACTCTCGTCGCTAAAAAATCTTCGTTACTATTCAACATAGTAATGATTACCATTCTACATTGAAATCAGCTCTATTCTTTTCTCTCTGTGTAGTGAGCCTCATAAAATCAAAAGCAGAATGTTCAATATTTCTTATAGATCACCAACTCTAAAAATATCATCCTGAAAAATTCATTAAACGAAACTCTATTAACATCGAATGATTGAATCCAACATGAACAAACAAAACTAGAAAATATACAAAGAAAAAAGACAGAAGAAAGAAAAATATCGTTAAAGTTCTTGATGATACAAACTCTTGTGTACATCACTAAACTTTGCCAACTTGAAAACTAATTTAATTTACGTCAACGAAATATATATCCATGCATACATACTTCACATTACACTTACACAAACTCCCAAGATTCTATAATAAAAAAAAAAAAAAAAAAAAAAAAAAAAAAAAAAAAAAAAAAAAAAAAAAAAAAAAAAAAAAAAAAAAAAAAAAAAAAAAAAAAAAAAAAAAAAAAAAACGTGGAGTACAATAGCGAACTGGCGTGGACACATATATCTGTACAAACATTGTGCAATGTGCCGTTGAGAAAGTAGACGACAGAGTTAGTATAGATATATATATACCAAATACATAAAGAGAGTTTCCGAGAAGTCCTAATTCCTCCGAGCCCTCGATAACTTGCCTCTTCCAAGGCTCTTCACTATAATATACACACATATACATACACATAAAAATACCGAGAGGAGAAATAAACGATAGAAGTGGGAAGAGTCCGAGTCTGAGTATATAGATGAGAACAAGGGGGCGACGCAGAGGAGAATGACGTTGGTGCGGAGGGTAAAAACAGAAGAGAGAGGCCAGTGGCCGGTGCGGCTTATTGGATGGCCGCCTCGAACTTGTCACGAGCGTGTGGCTGTTGGAGAAGCACCCCTATATCTCTCCTTCTCTTTCTCTGCTGTCTCTATGGCCCTACACCCCCCAAAACCCTCTATATCCCTCTGCCAGGAAATGCGAGGGAGTGGACGTTGCTGTGAAACTACGGTGGGGCTTCGTGGATTCGACCGAAGGCATCATAGACATTCCGTAAGACATACAACCTCGTCTGTGTACTGTGAGTTTATGTCGAATGTAGGGGTGTGTGCGGGTGTATTGGTTTGTGTTGATGTGGAATAGAGTTACGGTGGTAGTGGTACTACCAGTGGTGGCGGTGGTGGTGGTGGTGCTGCTGCTGCTTCCGCTGGTCACTGAGGCGTTCAGTGACCACCGCGTCAATACATGGGGATGGGTGGAAAAAGGGGTCGCGCCGGCGCAAAACATGTATGAACATTCTGGGAGAGATGTGAATTGGTTATGTGTTATCATTGGAGGATGATGGGTTTTTTTTTCGGAGATGGGATACCTGCAATTTTATGAGATTAAGGTATTTTTTTATGTTGATTCATGTCGTGGAGTGAACGAGGGAAGAGAAACTGAATAAACGACTTCTATTTTGATGAACTGTTTTGGTATAGAAGAGAAATTGAATGTATATTTCATTCGTGATATTGTTTGAATTTCATTCGATTTTCAGGAAAATTTGTTATTTTCGAATATTCGAATTGTTGAATAAATAAATTTATAGGTTTTCATTTTCCTTTTTCGTTTCTGCCCTTTTTTTCTAGGAGGTAAAGTTAGTTGGATCTGTTAATTATATATTTCGATTTTGGGGAATCAGGGAATTATATTTTTCGGAAAATTGACATTTGTGTGGAATGGATAATATTACCGAGTGCATGTTACGAAATAATTATTGGAATTCAAAGTAAAAAAGTAGGTGAAATTGATATCGTATTTTTGTGCTACACTACTGTAGTGATAATTGACGTGGGAGATGTGTTTTGTACCTGTGAAGAAAAAGTGGTGATTGAATTGTAGAGACTTTCAAACGTATTGCAATATTGAGCTTTTTCATTGAAAAATAAAACCAAAATCTTCACAGATTATCAATTTTGTCAGTTGCTATTATTGAAAAATGAAGTAGAAATTGTTCGCGTGTACATGTAAATTGCTGTGTTGTACGAAAATCGAAGTTCAAAATGATAAATAATTCCAATTTTTATGCCAAGAAAATTCGTGAGATTCTGAAAAAAATTAGACAACAAACTGTATAAAATCAGACCACTCTGAGAAACAATAGAGAGAAACAAATATTTAAATTCGAATTGTAAAATCGACTTTTGAACTTTCTTTGAAATATTTATGAAACTCTACGTATAAATCTCCACAATTTCTCATGATAAACACGCCCATCCAATTCATCCGGATCAACTGATAAATCTTTTAGGACAATCAGACGCCAATAATCCAACTCCAACAGCACGCAGACACTTCAATCTCAACATATGAAACAAATTTTAATCAATAAATGGCCAAATAAATTTATATATATAATAAACGTGGCGCCAGGATCAGAAAAATAGTCGGAAGTTGGGTCGGTGTTTTATATAGAAAAGAGCAATATCGCACTGGTAATGTTTCTTCATTAGCACGAGGCAATCTCTTTTATGGCAAGAAATCTTGCGCCGTTGGTGCGCCGTCTTCTTCGTTCTTTATATATATGAAAAATATATCTATATTGTATACTTTGTCTCTGCTCGTCCGAGACGGCCATCTTGCGTGGCACAATGGATGATTCGGGTGGGTGTACACCGCCCTGTCTTTGTCGCATTTTCCTTTTTCTCATCATATATATATATTCCTTGCTGAGTTTATACACATAGAGATGAATATATATATATATATATATATATATATATACATTTGTGGAGAAATTTGTGCTCTCACCCTGCTTCGCTACCATTTATCCCTTCATTGTTGGTTGCCCGTTGCAAAATTTAACGCCCCTGAAAATAAAAACAATGGTTATACTAGACAGTAATAAAAAAAAAAAAGGAGTAACCATCATTTATGGTTTCATTGACTGTGAATGAGATTCATAGTGAGAATGGTAATTAAATTGTTACACTGCAATTTTGTTTAATTTGCGAGATGAACCGCGATGAAATACAGGAGAAGAGGAAAGAGTGTTTGTTAACACGATAATTGTATTTTTTAATGTATAAATATTAATTATTATTTATTCTATCAGTTTTTCTTTTTTTTTTTTTCATTTATCAGTAATTTACCCATTATCAATTTTGTGAGACGATTAAAGTCGTTCAATTTACCGTTGAGAATGCTTTGGGTCAGTTACCATCAACGCTAATGCCACCCAAACCGCAGTGGTCTACGGCAAGATAATGAAGGTTCATTGGAAGGAGAAAGCGTAGTATTCTCTAGAGGGAGAGAATCTTCATCCTTCTAAACTTGCCATCTCCTTCCTTCTTGGAATTCTACTGGAACATTCTCTAATCGAATTATACTTAATTTACAGAATTTATTCAATTATCATTTCAATGAAAATTATGATATGATTTGCGATTGATGAAATTATTCAACACATGTTGGAGCCAATTTTTCAATTTGAAATTTCATTTTTTTTTCCAGTTAATTCATCATTTTCGAAGTTGCACAAATAAAATTTTCATATCTGTATTGTGGAGATCGTCAATACTTCACTATCAGTAGATCTATTTTGTTCAATTATTCATTGATCATAACGCAATTGCAACAGTGAATTTAAAGGAGACAAGAAAAAAACAAATCCGAAATAAAACATGGAGAAAATTTCATACAATCGTAATATGAAATGCTTGAATTGCATAATTTCTAACAGAATTAAGAAATTAAATACATTTCTCATTCAATCAACTGTAAATTTCTCAAATAACAATTACAAATTCAGTAATTCATCAAAACAAACAAATAAACATAAAAAAAAAAACATATGAACATGAAAATGTTCCATAAAATCCCCACTTTCTCTCCTCAATCAGCTAAAAAATCATATCCCAAAAATAATAACACAATGCAAAATAAATTCACCCTTCAATTAATTCAACAATCAGAAAAACGTCGGAATCCAATTATTAAAATTAGTTTCATGAATTATGCCTCATTGTATATTATTTTCAATGACCAATTACCCATAGTTACCTGTCAAAACCTCACGACAAATGTTTAGTTCTGCAGTTTGTCAAACATGAGTTGGTTTAATAAGCGTGAAGGAACAGATGTGACACACATACGCGCATCAGTATATAGAGAAGCTACACAGCAATGAGTCTCAATTGCAGAAGGGAGTGCTGGTGGTATAGTGATACTGATGATGATGATGGTGGTGGTTGTCTGGTTGTTGGTGGCACGCACACTGACTGATAGAAAAAAGAAAAAAAGATGAACCAGCTCGGTATATCTGTTATAATATATCTATACATAGACACAGTGAAGCCCTGAATGGTATAGATGGTATAGATGTATATAAACAACCCCTCGTTGTCGCATATCCAATATTAACTACATTTATTCGCGTTGTCTCAAATTAACCCCTGACTCTCGGGCTATTGTGTTCACCGTATGTCCGATTCTTTCCTCTCTACCAACCCTCATACTTTTGTTATAATTCCAACTACTGCCAATAATATGAACTGCGTAAGAATATTACCATTATAATACATGTGAATATATTTGTTTTCATTGAGGGTGGAGATTTTTAATGTCGGGATAAGTAAATGGGTGGTGGTGATGCAAGTGGATATTGAGTGTTGTTTTCATTTGACTTTATTTATTTATTTTTTTGGGAAAATTATTTGGAATTGTTTGAATAATTTTTGTTTTTATTTTTTCTGTGTTTTATTTGATTGGAGAATGTTGAATTTGAAATTGAACTGAATGTGTGGGTTGTTAATTATTTTATAGAGTTATTGTTAAGAATGTTATTAGTGAAATGTATTATTTGTTCTCAGCGTATTTCAAAATATTTGTTAAGCACTGATATTAATTGTTAATTGCTGTGTGCAATTTTATTCGTTTATATCGTAACAAATAAATTTATTCAACACTTGAGACAATCTGACTCAAATGAATTCTTGTTAATTCTTAGAAACTCTGATGCTTCTATAAAATTCCAAGTGGAATGATTCATCCAAATTTTTTAATATAATCTATCAAAAATCGTTATTGTAATGAAATAATTAATTAGATTGTTTGAACAATTAAAAGAATTTCAAGTAATTATTATACCTCTTTAAAAATTGATTTCTACCCAGGTGAACTCTTGTCATTTTTTTCTAATAATGTTCATCCAAAGCATTTTGGGATTTTTATCAGGACGTTTCAAATAAAAATAAAAAAGAAACACAAAAATCTTTTTTTCCATGTCGAATCACCTTCTTACATTCTAAACAGTTATCATAACATTCTCATATTCTTAATCCGGAAAATTCCTTCTTGAAATCCTTCCAAAATCCAAGAGCATCAAAAAAACACCAAACATTCCCCAATAAATATTAATAAACTAACACTTAACTATTACACTACATCTTAAACGCTCAACATGACGTAAACTAATGCATTTAAATACTAATTCCTTCCCCTTATCACTTTATATTCACTGCGGCGTCAATTTATTAAATGGAAAGATTGCAAATTTCCTGACATAAAGTGCCTGAGTAGAAGACTAATGGTGTCTACGTAACGTAACAGTACTTCTTTTTCTTCGCTTTATTTTTTTTTTTTTATTCCTTCTTTTTCGAACCCGAGGGTTGAAGAGAACATGAACAAGGGTGAGACCATGGTGCGAGGATATGATGGGGTCTTGTCGGGTTTTGAAGGGAGGTGTGGAGACGAGTCTGCATAAAAAGAAGCCACGTGAGTGATTAGACGCCGTCAGGGTATACAGGGCGTATATATTCATACATATAAAGTAGTATTGGTATATATAGTCAGTATATTGAAAAAAAGGAGCGTATGGCACAGTCTGATGTCATTTAGTATCGTCCATATATTTATATGTATGCTGGGGTCAATCTGAGGCTAATCAAATCATGCAGAATCGACTGACTCTGCGGGGGTGAATTTTCCTCTCTTTCTCTCTTGTTCCTCCTTCCTTCTATGATATAGGGCATCGTTGACGACCATTTCCGTATACATTTGCCCCGCGTGCTTTATTAATTTTATCACCCTAGTGTTGCAATTCACATGGCGGAATAAAAGGGGGAAAAAACACCCTTCATGTGTAATATTAGGAAGTTTTTGGACACTTACGCTTTCACTCGTGCTTACTTTGCGTGTTATTTATTTCTTCTTTTGATGGGGTCAATAAATCTGGCTCATCACAAGTCACGCAAGTTGATTTGATTGATACTTGCTTTCATGTATATTCATATCGCTGTTTATTGAAAGAGAAATATTTAATTCGTGTTTTGTAGAGAGGAGATTGAGACTGGTTTACTTTTTTAACTTCCCGATCGGAAGTTATTGTATTGACTCCTAAAATGAAAAATCGAGTTTTTCACAGATCTCGACGTTTTAAGACTTTCCCGACATAACCTGCATATTTTCAGCACATAGTATGTATATATACTGATATATATGTATATATGTATGTATGTTTGTATGTGTGTAATCGATAGGGCTTGACGTAATTTGGTGCTGATTAGATTTTGATTCGAACCGGTCCAGTAGTTTTTTAGTTTTCTCATTGAACATTTGAGAATGGAATTTCAACGGGAAAATTGAAATTTCTACGGTTCTCAACGAGCGAAGATAGCAAGTTGCATCGGAAAGTTATTGATGCAATACTTATTGGTATCAAATATGAAAGAGCGATTATGAAAAGTAGCGAGCGAACAAGAATAACCCCACACGCGAGCAAGCAAATACAACCCTATTTGTTTAACTTCAGATTTGGTTGAGAATTAATGAACAGATTTCATTTCCCATTCAAACTATCTGTGTTATTCTTTCAATAATTCATAACTTCGCTGGTTATATCAATTAGGAATTATATCCGATGATTAACCACCATTTCTGTTTTTTTGTTATTGAAAACATCTCAATCCTGATCTGATATTATTATTCATTAGCTGATCAAATATTGCAAATGGTGGAAAGATGGATCGAGATGAATCCAACTCGATAGAGTAAATTTCGCTGTGAAAATAAACGATGAGTACCCAATTATACGAACTCATTTGATTGACTAATGAAAATAATAACCAGCTATCTATTATCGTAATGTCGCAACTATGGAGACATTGAGAAAGAATTAATAAGTTTCATTAATCTAACGCGACATCACGAATTTTTCTTTTCAATACACTAAATTGGAAATTCAGATAATTTATCACGAATTAAATTTTTTTTTCCTTAACTTACTAGCCACTATTTCATTATGAGATAATTGATTATGGAATATTGTCATGATGCAATTCAATAATTCAAACCTTCTTTCCATGAAATTCATCTGAACACCATAATATTATTTTTGACCAACAAAATCATTCGTCTTTGCTCATTATCATCTTCCTCTACTCTAACTTCTTCATTCTTTCCATTTCATCTTTATTCATTCAAACAAACAATTTGAAATTAAAATTTTTCCCTTTCTGTCTATGTATAAAAATTATTTGAAAACTTTTTTTTTTCTTTTGCTTTTTATTCTTTTATTTTATTTTTTTCTGTTCGTCTCTTTTTAGCAACAAAACTTTGGCGTCGAGAATCGGCAAGATAAGCAAAGCGCGCGGTGTGGCATTGCATATTGATTGAAGAAACGTTGTCTCGCATCAACTGCGCGCGCGATAAAGACACAAAATAGACAGAGTAAAAGACAGAGAAGGGTTGAGGATGAAGACAACGATGTGAATGAATAGGAGGAGGAGAAGAAACGACGTGGAATTGAGGAGGTGGAGAAGGATGAAGTACAGACGCCACGAAGGAGGCTCGAGGAGGATGTAATGAAGCACTGCGCAGACACACCGCCATGAATATTCATAATCTAATACCTGGAGCTCGACCTCGTCGAGGCGGGGCGAGGTCTCATCATCGCATAGAAATGGGTGGATGGATGGTGGAGGTGAAAGGCGAAAAGGGAGGCAAAAGCAGGCGAGTCTTGTACTATATTAGACACCCACATTTGAAGAGGGAAGTGGTCCATTTTCAAGCAACCCCTTTCGTCGTCACACGATATTCCTTCATTCCCTTCAAACTCAAACGTCTCTTGCAATGGTAATTCGTCTTATTCTAAGGCTTTTCTACAGTCTGTAAATATAGTTATATATTCATGTGTATATGATGTCTATGTATAATTCAGTGTGATCAATTTTTGATGGAATATTTTGTGATTGTACATCTTGATTGGAAATTTTGATGAAAATTTTCTTTCTCTTTAGTTAATTTAGTTGAGATTCCATGAATAATTTATTTGGTCTTTGCACCGCAGTGTTACAAGTAATGTTTTTATCTTTAACAATTTTGGAATGGATTTATATTGAAAATTAATAAAATCAATTTGTTCTTCAGATGTCATTCGAGATGTCTTTAACCTTTCAACTCCCGTCATTACCAAAAATTTATAATTTAGGACTATTCAGAAGTGATATGGGGATAGAAGTTGTTTGAGAACTCTCAATAATTCGTTTTAAGTTTTGATCATTTTTGTTATCAATTTTTTTTCATAATTTTTTATTGTGAGAATCAATTTCAGTTATACCAAATTCAAAATCGATATGGAAATCAGTACAATGATATTACTTTTCCCTCCACAAATTTTAACCTTTCAATTAGATTTTCGTTGATCATTCAGAATGGTTGTTGTCCTCCACATTCCTTCCCGTCCGCACATTATTTCGTTCACAACACGAAAACCAACTGATGCAACGATAATTGAATCCGGAAATCGTCTCATCAGTTATAGAATAATTCTCCTCCGTTGATTCAAATCTTAAAATTATTACCAAACAAATCAAATGAGATAAATAACCAAATTGGATTCGAAAATGAACCAAAAGTTCCGTTTAGATTGGAATTCCACCGATCCACAGCTTGTCTCTAATTTATCGTTTGCAAAATTAATTAGAAACGTCAAACGACTCACCCACTTTTCTATTTCAAAAAAATTTCACGATATCTAAGCACACCAATAACATTCAGTCGCAAGAATTCTCTTCATGATATCTCTAATGCATCATGGCATACAATGAAAAGGAGGAAAAAGGAAGAATAAATAAATAAATAGAAGAATAAAATAAAATAAAATTTTATTTCCATATGAAAGCCATTTTCCATCAACGATATACACTTTCGTTATTGCCATTTTATGATAATGTTATCAACGTTAGAAATCGAGATGAGCCCAAGCGATATACGCGAACATTCAACATTTACTCTTCTATATGTATATGTTTCAATGTGTATAACATATATATATATATATATGTTGCGGTGAATGGGGGTAGCATAAAATATATACATTTGTATGTGTGTGTGCATCACGCCATCCAGCGCGACTTCCATCAAACCCCAGGATTTAGTAATCTGCCGAGATTTATGAACGGCGCTTCTTCCTCTACGTTGACTCCATCTCCACCCTTCTCTTTCGCTTTTCCTTTTTCTCACTTGCTCTGTTGCTCTTTTCCCACTGTCACACTCTCATGTAACTCAATATGTATGTGAGTATGTACATACTAAAACCATGACGCGACAACGATGCGCGCTGATTGTACCGCCTATTTTTCCCCACACTGCGCATTCACCATTTATATAAATTCACCAAATTGTATTGTTTTGACATTTTCAATTCAAAAATATTGTGGATTTGTTTATCGGCTTGGACTTCTATTTTTTTCTAATATTTATGTATGGATACTAGTTCAATTTTTTAATTGTAAATTATTTATTAGTGCGTGGTAAAGAATAAGATAAAAACTCACTCAATAAATGTGCAATGAAAAGACACAAATAAAAGAATAGATGGAGTCAGCCAATGAATTATTAGAAATATTTAAGTTTGTATAAAATTGAAATAAAATAACATAAAATGGTGGTATTTGAATATAAAAAACAATGCAAGAAAATTTCATCATAAGATTTATGAATTACTCAAACCTAAAAAATTACCATTCGTACAATGAGAAAATAATATTTCCGTCATTTTCATTGTAATGAAATCTCTCAGTGAAGCAATAATTTTTTAAATGCACAAAATTCCATAAATATTCTCCTCAAATCTATATGAAAAACCTGCACACATCTTATGTTGTCAAAAATATCAATTTTAACATGTCAAAATCTACTCACTTAACCCGGAATGTTTACTTATAATTTCGCATTTCACAGTCGTCTGTAAATAACAAAGCCACTGAATGTAAAATGATAAAGTTCTTTGTACGGATACAAAATGAAACTTTACTGTCTTCATTTCACTATTCATCAATGTGTACACGCATACAAATAAACAAAATACATCTATATAATGAAGTAAGTATTTGTGAAGCAGAAATATATACATCAGAATAGTGAAGATGCTAAGCAGTCGAGAAAACGACACTGATAGGGTTGAGAAACGTTGAAGTCGTGGCAAAACATCGCGGGATTGCAAATGGCACAGAGAACGAAAAGATATTGCTTGGTGGTAGGTTACATCAAGGATAACGTTCTCGCTTGTGGGAGTTGGCGGACGCGACAGAATGAGTTGAACAAGACGACGATGCAAAATATCCGGTAAGGTTAAAGTGAGATATTGGAGTGAATAGGAAAGAGTAGGGTTGGTTTCACGATAGGTGGTGGAAATGAAGAGTGTAGAGGGTTGTGAAAGGGGTGGTGGTGAGGCTGGCACAAGGGGGATTTTAGTTTGTTCAAGTAAATTATATTCAGGATGGTGGCTCCGACATCGGTCGTAACGCAAATTACAGCCTTCTGGGCGAAGGCTTCTCGCTCTTCATCCCTTTCGTCCCTCTATGTTTCCAATCCACTTCTTGCTCCACCCACCTGGCAAATTCTCTCCTTGCCTGTCATGAATTATTAATTAATTGTTTCAACTAACGGGCTAATTTATTATTCAACTCTTTTGATTCAAAATAACTACGACCATTCATTTATTGTAATATATGTATCAGTTTTAGGGGTTGAATAATACATGAAAATTCAACGAAGGTTTAGGAGAGTCATTTTCTTGCGTTGTGATGGATTGACTTTCTTGTGTGTATGGTGTTAGGTCGGATATGAATATAGGGTACCTCCTAGAGGTTGATTGCATAAAAATTTTGGGTGGAATTAATTATTGAGCAATGAGATTGACTTGTCGAATTATTCTGTATAGGGATTTGTTTAGTACTGTTGGAATTGGAGAAAGCAGTAACGGGATTTTTCGATTTTTTATTTAAGACGTCTTCTCACTTTAGGCGCCTCGAAAATAGGCTATTTTTGCGATTTTTTTCGAGGATTTTTGCTCAAAATTATGGGATAAAATGGATCTTATGTAATAAACACATCTTTCAAGTACATGAAAAAAATTTATTTTTTATTTTTCTGAAGAATTATTATAATAAAACAGTAGCATCGTGTAGAAATGTTATGTTCGTGGCTTGTTGATGGTATCTCCGAGACGGGTCATCTGAAACAAAAAAATAAAAC
>JAPYZH010000942.1:0-18877 GCA_030523085.1 Meteorus colon | reverse complement strand
AAAGTGCTCGATTGTGCGAAGCGTTGCTGTAGTTGGAACATTCAACGTTGAGCATTATGCCGCATAATGCGCTCTAGTGCTGTAATTGGAAAACTACCAGTGTGTGTACCGTTTCCACCTGGTAAAGTACAGTGCGATGGCCGTAAATATGCAAATGTGGAAAATCCTATTTTCGAGTTTGGATATCTTTCTCGATACAATTATCACAATTCTTTTAAATTCGACAGTATTAGATGTTTTTGTATTTTCACTTTTTGCCCTTCTTCATTACGAACAGAAATACAATCCTTCATACCCGACATAGGTGAACTCACATCATCTTCATTATAAAATGCAAGAACAGTCGATTTTATTGAATCGGGAACTGGGTGACCTGAACAATTATTGATATGAATAATAATTTTATTCTAATTACAATTTATAAATTATGATCAAAGAAACACCGAAATAACAACCATGTCTTGAACCAGGCTTCGATAAAATTCCGTTACTTGCAAGAAGATTTTTCGCCATTCGAACCATATTGTCTGTCGCACCCATTATATTCATGATTTTATTATTGTCCCACGTGGACGGCATGAGAGTTAAAATTTGAACTCTTTCAGTCCAAGTTGTATCCTTGTGATGAAATTTCACATACAATTTTTCAATTATGTCACAAGCGTCATCACTACTTATTCCAGTAGCAAAATCAGAATTCATAGGAACTCCCAATTTCCGTTTTCAGTTAAGCCCAGTATGACCAGCTTTTTTATTCAAATAAGAAATGTCTAATTTTGGGAGTCGGAATCGGAGACTCATCAAGTAATCCTGAAGCTTCATTTCCTATTGGTAATTTAGTCTCAAGACTTAAAGAGCTTGTTTGCTGTGATAAACATTCTTGAACGTCTGATGAAAATTCTGAAGAAAAATGGAAAATTTTGTAACTAAGTGCTTTTTTCTAATAAAAAAAATTAACACTAAGAACTTTAAAGATATAAAAAAATAGTATACCTGTTGGAGTACAAATACTGGTGTTGTCATCTAAAACATGACTTTGACTACCTAAATCAGAAATGCCACCAGGAACAATATCAGAAATGAAAGAATCATGAACAATAAGTTCTTGATCACTTTCATCAGGAACTTTTAGGACATCAAATTGACTACTTGAAGGATTTATAGTTCCATCTTTTGACGTATCTATTATTGATTTTTGATTGTCCATTGCCGTTTTGGTCAAGTTATTGTCGGAACAATCGATATCTTCATTACGATTTTCACTACTTTTGTTAATACTTGGTGGACTCATGTTTCGTATTTTTTTCAAGCACGTTGAACATAATCGACTTTTCTCATGTAAATTCCACTTGAGTTGTAAGTGGGGAGTAACATGAAATAAGTTACGTTTTTTTAGATTATTTTTTAGATTCAAAGGATTACAGCACCGATCGGGAAATGGTATTGGAAACATCGTACGGGTGGTAAATAAAATTTGACACGAGAAAAATTTTTCAATAGCAGGAGTTAGACAATAAAAGGTTATGAAAATAAAACAATAATCATCATACCTTGTTACGAACACGGTAGGGGTCATCACCGCCATTCTCTGTGAGCTCGGTAATATCGAATTAGAACTATCGATAACGAAATAGTGGATCTCAAAAAAGTATTTAACGTACGAATTTTCAGGTAAAATATATTTTGAAATGAAAAATACATGGATAAGAGTATATTTATGTATTTTCAAACTATAAAAATGAGCTACGGGATCTGAGAAGGAAAATAAATCAAAATTACCGGGAAAAAATTTGTTTTTAAACTATTTTCACAAGAAGTTATTGGAAGCCAATCTTCTATTATGGCTCAAAAATTTTGTTTTTTAACGTAGAATTTGGTAAATTTTTTTGGAATATATCATGTATCCCATTGAACGAAAATCCAATTTTTCGATTGAAAATGGCCAAAAAAGCATCAAGAAAATTTTTTTTTTAATCTTTGTATTTTTTTCCAGAAAGAGCATCAATAACTACTTGAAAATTTTTGTATTGGATTAGGTTATTTCAATTGTTGTCAGAAACATGAATTTTTTCGTTAATTTATTCAAAAAGTGATAACTCCGGAATGGGATGAGATAAAAAGCTAAAAATTTAGCTGAGGGCTTCTTTCTAAATGTATAAAAACATATTAAATAATTATGAAAATCTTAGAGGGTCACCGTCGCAACGTCGTTGAATTGACATGGAATGACCCATATATATTTCATGATGACTGTCACTGGATTGGATAGATTTACTTCATTTATCAATTATCAACGCTTCGGCCGAGGATGCACGTGTGGACAGAAAGCTTTGTCCCGTCAGAATGCTGTCAGAGTGCAAAGATGGCTGGGATCACGCGATCACATGAGTGAAGATGGCCGACGGCGCGTGTTCGATAGCGCGCTCGACAGTTGGCATCAGAAATGCCCAGCGCCACATCTCAACTAGAAAGCTGTCAAATTTAGAGAAGGGCGCCGGTGCCCAAAGACCACGTGACGATATTAGAAATTTTAATGACGCTACAATGCTGTACGGTAGGTCAGGTTAGGCCTTGCCGTACAATTTCATTATTTTATGCTTTGGATATAACTTTATTCAGCCTTTTTGGAGCATTAAAAAAAATTTCTCATCGATTTTATTTCAAAATGGCGGCTTAGGAGAATTTTCCGTCGCACACGTCTATCGCAGGGTCCTAAAGTGCTCCTCTTGTCACAAGTTTACAGTCAATCTGAAATCAAAAAATCAAGTTACTTCTTTCCGATAACATATTTACAGAAAGGATAAACCTGTAACACTCCAGAAAAAAGAACAAAATTGAAGGAAAATGAGCCTTCGGAAAGAGAGTCTGAATTTTAAACTATTTCTTCTACATTTTTGGCCACCAAAAAATAATTTGTTGATGCGGAATCTTTGAAATTTTAGGTACACCGTTACGATAACGATGAAGAGGAGAAGCTCTAGAAATTCCAGACAAATAACTTTTTGAGTAACAGCTTGCGCAGTTTTTATAAATACAATTTCGAGAAAATCGCGTTCAAAGTTCCAGTGAAGTATAACGATCAGTTCAAGTGACTTACTCTCAAGACATTATATTTCCCAATTATGAAAAAAAACGATTTTTGAAATTCCTACATAGACTTCCCCCTTAAAAACTACCTCGAATAGCGACAGACTTCTTAGCAATGCTGTTCAATGCCACCTTCAAAATACAGTACTCTCCAAAGTTATAGAAAATAGCACAAATCGGTATGATTGCGAAACGAAGGAAACCACCAATGGAACCTAGCTCATACAGTCCTATAAGTTTTCTCCCTACATTGTCTAAGGTATTCAAAAAAATTCGTTTGGTAAGACCAAAACCAATTTTGAGTGAAAACGAGATTATACTCGCTCACCAATTTGGATTTTGGGAGAAACATGCTACTGCAGAACAAGTACATAGAGTGGTCTACGGAATAAGACAATCACTGGAGAAAGAGGTGTGTTTTTTATTAGTGTTCATGGATATCCAACAAGCATCCTCCCACCAAACTCCTACATGATTCTAAAATGTTATTTCTATCGGAAAGGATCTAGAGTAAAATACGAGGAAGAACTTCCAACGCTTCACTACATCACTGCTTCAGTACCTTAGAGATCTATGATTGGCCCAATTCTTCATTCAATATGCACGGCAAACTTGCCTGAAACAGAAAACGTGGTAACAGTAACATACGCAGATGACTGCATGCCTTGATAGTGACAGCAATCTAGACAACACATCGCTGAAACTACGGAAACAGCTGAATAAATTAAATGTGTGGCTACAGAAGTGAGAATAAGCCTAGCGTGACTAAATCGACAAAAGTTACATTTACATTCTGTAGAGGCGACTGTCAACCTGTGCGTATGGAACATGAGCCGCTACCAAGCAATAACAGCGTCAAATATCTCGGCCCACACCTGGATAGAAGACGGTTTTGGGCTAACCACATCAAAGCCAAAACAACAAAAGCCACTTCACAGTTCAAAGGACTGTTATGATTACTAGGGCGCCGATCCCGACTGCGCTCAGTCACAAGCTACTTGCATACAAGGCCATCATGAAACCAATCTGGACCTACAGCATAGAACTCTCAGGCAGTGCTAGCCGCTTCAACTTCGAGGTACTCCAGAGATCTCAAAACATTACCCCGAGCAATCTCTCAAGTGCACACTGGTTCATGAGAAAATCAGAAATACATGAGTATCTAGAGATGCCAACCGTGAAGAAGGAAGTTCGCAAAAATAGCAGGAGATACAAGGGAAGGCTCGGTCAACTCCCAAATTGACTGGCTAGGAACCTGCCAACACCACAAAAAGATGTGAATCGCCTCAAAAGATGGCAAATACTAGCCTTGACCAGAAAAACTGATTATATCAAATCTCTACTAACTTTTACGGTGTCGTTTGATGGAACGCACCCAATCTGAATCCTTCTCAGAAAAGATTTGATTTTAGCTTATAGCCGATTGCGAGTTCATTGAAAAAAATCATAAATGGAGTGTGGAGACGCGAATGAATATACTTCTAACAAATCGTGCGTAAGATAATAGGGTTGCGGCTCTCTCACCATCAGATCACCCCACGGTCAGCGACCAGCACTGCTCGTCAAGCGATTAGTGGACTCTAAATAATTGTCGAAGACCGAGTAGTCTCTGATACTTTGTTTCTACGTTTTTCTACAGCATTAGAATCAAATCACGCACTTGCCAGGTGAAGTATACTCATGAAAAACCTATATCCACACGCATCCATTCATAGTGTCATGTGTAACTTGACATTTTTCTCTCCTACCATGCCTTAAAAAGTTTTCCACTTGAAAATCATAAATATATGCGCAGAGGTCTAAACACGATACCAATTGACTCGTTACGCTGGCCCGCTACCACTTTAGCGGTAAAGCATGTGGCTAGGAATAGCTGCCCGTCTAATCTCATGGTGGTACCATAGGCTGCTATTAGATGGCTTTACTACCACGCATCACCTCATCCCCAACTGGATTTTCAAAATCTGCCACTCTCCATGAGAATAACAATAGTAATGCGAAATGAGCTTGACGAGTGCTTTGAAAATTGCGATTGTTAAGAAAGCAAAGTAGCTCAGTAACAGCATCTTGCAGTTCAAAATTGTAGATATATGGCGTAGCAGCCGAGAAATTCATTGATGATTGCATGGGGCTTAAAGTGAAATATTCAGTATTCGATGTCATGGCTGTATCTGGTAACACATGCTTCTGATTTAAGTTGCGATGAATGAGATTCAGTTATTCGAGGTTTTGAACCTGATTGAACAGGAGATTGATCTTTAATTGATTGGTGGAATCATTTCTGGTTGATGCTCATCCAGAAGAGTGGATCCATCATTTTTTTCACAATCTGAAAATCCACATTGTTTTGAATCACTTGTTTCATCTGGCACAATCCTTTGTTACTATTGAGCATATCCACTCAACCCTCGAATACTATATCTCATCTATTCAGCCAGAAAATCGAACAAGTAATTCATTTATCAATTTAGTGATGACTTCTGTTTACTATTTAAGTAAGGGGTAAAGTTTCGGATCAGATTGGCATAATATCCGGAGCTTGAGAACATAGTGCATGTTCACCTGCCCTCAAAAATCACTCACATTCTAGTTTCTGAAGGAATAGCAAATAGTCGGGAGAGAATTAGCGTCACACTCAAGAAAGTGTAACTATTAGCCCACGACAAAAAACAGAAACGTTTCGAGCGAGAGAATCATTTCTTTATCCCATTAGTAATTTTTATCGACTTGAGTATCCTGAATTTCCTGTCAGTTTGAGATGGAAGATCTGTCAAAAAGTACAAAACAAATCCAATATCTCACCTCTACTGGCTCCGTCAGGACCACGCAGAATTGTGCATTCTTCTATGAAACCAAAAGTAGTGAAGAGCTGTCGAACATCGTCTTCGTTTTGCTGCTTGCTGAGCATTCCCACGAACAGCTTCCTATCTGCGTTGATCGACGATGTTGAGGCGAGAACAAACAATACGGAATTGAATGTATTTTAGATATTCATTCGGATATTACAATTCAGCCACAGTGTCATGAAAATTAACTTCATGTCAAGGATACTTTGTTTCTTGACAAACTGTATCTTCCTCTATGCGTAAATCACATGTCGAAAAATTTAATCATTCATGACTGTTGCTGTTGCTCGAACTGATGCAGAGAGGACCAAAAGTTCCGGACTTCGATTTGATCTACACAGTTTACAGTTTGAGTGACCTATTCTGACCAAATATTAGGCGAGCAGTAGGATACAAAACTGATCGAGTTGTGGGAAAATGAGTGCGAAAACTTGGAAACGTGCTTTGATACTTCATTTCAATCATCAGGCATGAGCCGATACTAGCGCCCTCAGCGGCAGGGAATGGGCACTCTATTGTACTCAAACCCAAGCAATTCATCACATACCGTACACCCATCGATACTAACATGAGAACGATTCCTTCGAAAGATAGAAAGGTTAATAGATAGCTGCACCGGCGATTTAGATTTAAAGTTAATAATAATTCCATATGCGTATTTTTACGTGTTTTGGCGATGAGTTCGAATGTGCAATACTTGATTCATCTCTTTTTCTTGTGATCGAAAAAAATCATTTACCATATACGATATCTTCCTAACGATTAGGAGTGCTTGCCCAACCAATGCAAATACTTACCCAACCGATTATCTCGCAAACAAATACGAAAAATTTGATATATTACTTCTGGTCAAATACATTCAACGAGCCAGACGGCCGAGCGTGTCGAAGTATGGGCGCCAGCCAGAACTTTTGCCAGGGTCTAGACTTTGGAAGATCTTTTTATTTCTCTAAGCACTCACAAATACTTACCCAACTAATTCAAATACTTGCCCAACTGATCCAAATATCTACCCAGCTGATGCAATTTCTACCCAATCGATGCCCACGCATACTAACCCGGAAAAAAATCGGCATGTATGATCATGCCTGATCATGCATAATTCATTCACGATCATGCATGATTTACTTATGATCATGGATGACTTATGCTTTATCATGCATAAACCAGGGTATGACCAAGTATGAATCAGGCAGTCATACCCAACCATGCGTGGTCATGCATGGCCATGAAAGAGAAGTTGCACATGACACATTGAAAATGATACATGATCATGCATGAATCAGTCATGATCAAGCATGATTGAGTATAACCATACATGATCATGTCTGATTTATGCAGCCATACTCACTCATGCATGACCGTGTACTAAAAGAAATGAGTCATCATGCATGGTCATAACGGTGTCCGTTATTAACCAAGTTGGCTATTTCCACTTGGGTATCGTCAAAATCGTTTCTTTTTGACCTGAAGACAATTTTGGAAACAAAGAAAAATTTTTACGATGCCGTTTAACCCTCCGTAAATAACGATACTTTTCCTATTTGATTAACATGGGATTTTTGCACTTGTTAGCAAATAATTTCGTTCATTATACTCTTTAACTTACCAACAATGCTCGATTCTGCTTCTATCATGATCCATTTGGATGGAGAAATTTTCATATTGGCGCAAAATATTTATTACTTTCTTCTTCTTCTTCTTTAGCCATATTCAACCTCTAGGGTGTAGGCCTCCTTCATTTTCTGCTATCTCTTTCGGTCTTGGGCCATTTCCATCCATTTCGTGCCAGCTGTTCGTTTGATATCATCATACCAACGCATCTGAGGTCTTCCTTGCGGGCGTTTTTCACCCCACGGTCTCCATTCTATCACGGCTTTGCACCACGATCCCTGTGTGCGTGCAATGTGACCCGCCCATTGCCACTTAAGTTTCGCAACATGTTTCATGACGTCAGTGACTTTACTCTGTTGTCTGAGCCACTGATTTCTTTTACGGTCTCTCAGCGTAACACCTACCAGCTTTCTCTCTACCGCTCGTTGAGCTACTTGGAGTTTTTGGAGAATTTCCTTCGTGAATACCCAAGTCTCGGCGCCGTATGTCAGCACAGGTAGTATACACTGGTCGTATATGCGAGCCTTTTGTACAGCGGTAAAGTTCATACGAAAGGCGAACTCAAGTTTGGAATAGGCTGCCCACGCTAATCTTATACGCCTATCAATTTCATTAGCTTGGTTGTCCTTTCCCATTACCACCTCTTGTCCTAGATACACATACTCTGTCACTCTCTCTATAATGGTGTCATTTACCTTGATGATTGAGGTAGTGTTGAAACAATTTGTCCTGATCTTGGTTTTGTCAAGGTTCATTTCTAACCCACACCGCACAGAGGCATTGTTGAGTTCCTGTATCATGGCTTCGAGGTCAGTCGGATTGTCTGAGAACAGCACGATGTCGTCAGCAAATCTAAGGTTGCTCAGTCTTTTACCCTCTATGTTGAAGCCGCAACTTTCCCAGTGCAATGTTTTAAAGATATCCTCCAATACCAGCGTGAACAGTTTTGGAGAGAGGGTATCTCCCTGTCTTACACCTTTTTGTATCGCTACTGGTTCGGTCTCCGGAAGTAAATTTACTTTTAAGGCGGCTTTCTGGTAGTTATTATTCATTAGGTTAGTATAGCGGTGATCTATTCGAGCATTCTGTAGAGACTGAATTACTGCCCAGGATTCGATACTGTCAAAAGCCTTTTTGTAGTCTATAAATGCAAGCCACAGGGGCATCTGGTATTCTGTGTCTTTTTCTATGACTATTCTCATTGTTAGTATGTGGTTCATCGTACTGTATCCACTCCTAAATCCGGCTTGTTCGACTGGCTGGTAGAAGTCCAGTTTGTTGGTCAAACGAATGGTAATAATTTTCGTGAACAATTTGTACAGCTGCGACAGCAGGCTGATGGGGCGATAATTGTTGAGGTCAGCTTTGTTTCCCTTTTTGAATAATAAGATGACTATGGCACTTTCCCATTTTGCCGGGATTCTGCTCTCCTCCAAGCACTTATTGAAGAGTTTTTCCATGACTTCAACAACCTCGTCCCCACCTTCTTTGACTATTTCAATGATGATATCGTCTTCACCGGGGGCTTTGCCCTTTGACATCCTATGTAGGGCAGCGCGTATCTCGGTCTTTGTTATTTCCGGTACATCTTTAGATCCAACGTTTGTTATTTTGCGATCAGACAAACTAGATGGTTCAGGATTTCTAGAACTGTACAACAGCTGGTAATACTCCTCTACAAGCTCTAGGAGTCGTTTCTGTTCAGTAACTATATTTCCTTCCGTATCGCAAAGCTTTGTGATTTGTTGAGTACCAGGTTTAAGAGCTTTTTTGAACACTTTCGGACTTGTGTGTTTCTCGATGATATTTTTCACAACCTTCTCGCGGTACACCTCAATGTCGCTCTCCAAGCAAGTTCGTGTCCCTTTACAAACTATTGTAAACAGGGTCGTGTGACTTTCTCCTTGTTTGATAAGAGTCCGTCTTTGCTCCAGTAGCTCTCTCACTTTAAGTTGTAGCTTGTTTGGCCGACTGGTCTTTCTAACAGCAACATATTTAGCTGTTTTACACAGAGAGCTACTTAGATGGTTTAGGAGATCATTGACGTCTGACGTGTCGGTGTTGATAAGTTTCAGGTTATTTTCAACTTCCTTTTGGTATGACTCCCTATTCATTAGTAAGCACTCAGGGTCCACTTTAGTCCTTTTCCGTCTAATTGATGCGTAATGCTTCAATTTTGCGTTGATCTGCACTAACGCACGAATAAGCCGGTGATCGCTCCCCCATTAAAACTATTTAGTACGGAGACATCTTTAACTATACATTTGTGGCTACTAAACACATAGTCTATTTCATTCTTATATCTCGCACCAGGGGATAACCACGTCAACTTCCTTTCGGGTCTTTTTTAAAAGAAAGAGCTCATGTGGAACAACATCTCCTGTTCCAGAAAGTTAATTAGTGTGTGCCCTCGCGCGTTCCTACTGCCATAACCGAATTTACCTAGCACATGCTCAGAGTCATCCTCCTTACCACCAATCTTCGCGTTGAAATCGCCGGTGATCATTGTGTATGTAGTCTTATGGCCTTTTATACACGAGCTAATATCCTCGTACATTTGCTCTACTTCTGTGTCAGGAGCGGTGTTGGTAGGGACACAGACTTGGATGACTTTCAGTGTGACCTTTTTTTGTTATGTGCAATATGAAATATAGAATTCTATCTGAGACTGAGTTTATAGATATTATGTTGCCACTAATTCGTTTGTTGATAAGTAGACCTACGCCATGCTCATGCTTGTCTGAGTCCGATCCACGATAGTATAGAGAGTGTCCATCCGCAAGTTTGAGATATTCTCCACCCTGTCGTCTAACTTCGGACAATCCAACTACATCCCAATTGATTTTATCAAGTTCGTAAAGCAGTTCTTCCATTCTATCCTCTGTCCTCAATGTCTTAGCGTTGTACGATGCTATCGCCAATTTTGTTAGTGGTCTTGAGCTTTGGCAGCGTTTATACTCACAATGATTCTTCGCACCCCTGGTATTGCCGTGCCCCATTGTTTGAGAATTCAATGAATGAATGCCCAGATTACAATAAAATGCTGGTTATTTTATTTAGTTGTGAAAATAATGTCGAATATTTGGTGTATAAAAATCTATTGCAGAAGGCAAGTGTTTATGAATACAGTGTGAGTTGTAAGGCCACACTGCTCAGCAAATATAACAATGAAATTAATTATGTCTTTCGCAGCCACTTATTTTACAATGTTCACATACAATGTTCTATATAAGCGAAGAGGCAGTACAGTAAAGCAATGTGCGTTGTTCACTAACACACGCACACACACACGCATGCACAGCGGGTTGTAAGGCCGCTAATGTTCAGTTCACACACAATTATACAGTTTTTGCAATTGACAGCAAGCACAATTTCACAACTAATAGTGGTAGATACAATCGATTTATCAGGGAGGCGACAGTACTAGACCAACTAAATTCTACAGAATAAAGCAGCGAGAAGCGTGCACGCTATTTGGCAGATCAGACAATACTGAGGAGACAAAGATGCATTAGAATCAGTGTCAGTCCCCCACTTTGTCACCGTTTTCAATGCTTTCCAATGCTCTCTTACGGCAGAGAGTCACAAAGTGGGGGTACGATTTACCCACGATCTGGCTACACTGATTAGAATCGCATTAGGCAGGCAAAGTGCAGTGATACAATTTGGAAGTAGTTCCCTAATTCTGAGTGGTCAGTGATGCGCCCATGTGGTCAAGCGCTGCCAATTGTGGAGAATGTTCTGGAAGATTCTAGAACTTCTCGATCATTCTTGAACACCCATACTGCTGCCTCTGTTGGGGATCGCACTACCGCTAGGAACTCGGGGCCATTTTTTCTTCTGTGTGCTCATCATACTACTGAAGGGCTTGGGCGCTTCAACCCACCCGCTGCCTAAGGCGTCTTGGTGGGTGAGAAGTAATCCATCTGACTCGGATTTTGGGTGCTACCGTTGGTCTTACAAAACTCTTCCGCTATCATCCCTAGGAAAGACCATCCTCCTCTGATGGCATCCAGACCAAACAACCGTGATACGCCTGTTCGATCCCCCCTATCTCTCGTCCGTTTGTTGACCTCACTTCCCACTGGGATTTGAACCACAATCTTCCATGAGGTTGCTCAACGTAACATGACCTTGGAACGGTCAAAATTTTTTTTATTGATTTTTCTAGTTATTTCGCTTAATCTACCAATTAATTAATTCTTAATCTGAATTTCGTGTAAGATATTTTATTTTAAACTCTCAATAATCTTACAGGTTATAAATGTAAATTTTAACACACAAATCATTATTGATTTTATTTTAATACATATGTTCATTATTGAACTATTATCGTTTTTGTCAGGCATTACTTAGTAGCATTTGGAAATTCATTTTTACACTCTTTTATCACCTGGAGAAGATACTGTTTTTGATTCTCATCTTTAGCTAACACACTTATGTATTCTTGAGTCAATTGTACAGCTCTCTCTGCTGCATCATTAACAACTTTGATCTTCTTAGCAATCTCTAATCCTCTCAAATAATCATCATTTTCATGCCATGTCTGCGCGTTAAGTTCCAAAAAGCTCGTGTTGATATCAAATCTCTTAAAAAAGTCACAAGTCTTGCAATTTACGAAGTAATCCATTTTTTTAGTTTGTAAATTTTGTATATCACTATCATTGTTTAAAAAATACTTTTTGGGACAACCAAATTCATAAGCCGTATCCGAGGTGAACGCTTTGACCATTTTGCGTTTGATATGGACTGATATTTTTATCAAAAAATGAGAGTGCCACTTCTGGGCTCAAGTACCATGAATGGTTTTTAATTTTTTTTAAGACAGCTTCAGATAAACACCTATCAATAGTTTTATAGGCATGAACTGCTTGCAAAAATTGCAAATCTTTGTTCGGAGCCCCTGTAGCAAGAGGTGCTGCATACCAAAATCTCACATATATAAATACCACGCATAAACAATTGTCCAATAAACTTTTTACTTCTTCTGATGATAGTTCAAAAGCATCTCGAAAAAAGTAAATTTTTAATGAGTAAATGGCTTTTGACATTCAGCGAGCGTAATGGAAATCTCCAGGTTTATAAAAATGAACACTTTGATGGTCGACAGTACCGAGAAATACTCGGGACAATTCAAAAAGCTCTTTGTAATTGTCGTGGGGTAAAACCGTATCTAATAAATTTTTGATGCTTCGGTCTATTTCGTCAACTTGGCTAATCAATTTTTTATGAATTTTATTTCCCTCTAATCCATCTTCGAATTCATTTTTATCTACTTGTTTGAGAACGAATGCGTAACTCTTATTTGAATCATCGCCATTAATTTTAATGGCAACATTTGACCACCGGGGCGCATCGTTGACCACTGCGAATTAGGGCACTCCTTTTTTAGGTGTATCATTACGCCTAGATCTGCTTAATTCATTCTAACGCGTTTTTGTCTCCTCAGTATTCGTCTGACTGACACCGCATTTGCATCGATCTCTGTGTAGTTACTGTCTGCGAATTTGTGTGATCACACTTTAACTGCCTTTTCAACTGCTTTTCTCTGTGCTATTTTATTGCAATTGTATATTTGTCTGACCGCGCTTTTTACTGTTTTCTATCATTTATATTAATTAACTGCTTATTGAGTGGATTTACGCCCCGCTCAACTAATTCATTATGTGCTGTGTGTGTAAACGAACCTTGTGTGTGTGCTAAAATAAATTCATATATTTTATTTCAAATCATCATCCATTGTTTCTGGAATTAATTTACGACCACCAAATATCCTGAAATCTAAACATCTCACTGACTAAATTGATATTAATTATCAATTTCTCGAACACTACTGTATTCAAAGAACTCTGGAACTTTTTAAACAAAGAGACGTTTGGTCCAGTAGTACCTGGTAACTTTGAAGTAAAAACACTCGTAAGAGTTAGCTCATATATGTGATTTCGAAACGGTAGCCATAATAAATCTGTTTCCAGCATTTGTTCCAAAAATACTGCGGCTCATCATTGCAACCTAGATTAGACGCGGTTGTATCGCAACACAGTGCCTTGATAAATCCGGTTAAGCTCAAATTATTAAGAACACTATAAATTTCTTCAGCTTCAGTTTTTTCTTTTCCGTCAGGTCAAGCAGGTACGCTCTAAAGTTTTTCAAGCAAGTTGATTATTACTAATCAAAATAGGTACGTGATCAACTTGCTTACACGAAACAGTATCTGGTATAAGCCTACCATCTCAATGAAGAACAGCTGCAGTAAGCTGGACGTCACCGAATAATTTTTGAATTTTTAAAGCTTTTTGCTCTCGAATTTTTTTTCGCTGTTCATAAAATGATGTTTGGTTCAAAATTAGATTATTAATATCAAGTTGTAACGCGTCAATTGCAGCTATTGTTGAAACTTGGTTATGTTTCAACCAGGAAATAGCCATCAATCAACAAATGAATCAATATCTGCATCGATGCATCACCTAGCGAACCACGCAGTGATTAATTACTCACTTGCGTGATCTACTTATCGATGTATCGACTATGCATTCATAGACCCGGTAAACCTGACTAGCGCGGTACTCATAGAGATCGATCATTGAGTCACCACGTATTTCTTCATCGACCACGCTAACGACCGGCACGACGGCCATTATCATTCAAGAGTACTCAACGACAACACGTACGTGGACACTCGCGAAAATTCTAAGCATCGAAATCTCAGTAATCCGACTCACTTTTCTATCAAATTCAACTCAAATTAACTCATCAATAGTGTTACACATCCTCTGTGCTACTCATCTTAACTCAACTACAATTATTTATGTTCAATTCATAGTCAAATCAAATCAGTGTAACTCATTCGCGTTGTGTGCTGATACCTCGTGGCACACACGTGTTGACTAGTTCCTATAATTGTGGAAACTTATTAATCAGTGTAATCAACTCATCTTTCTCATCAATTACACGTGGCTCGACTCATCACAAGGATTAATTAAGTTATCTAAACAATTATAATCAACAGTTAGCGTCAACTCATTACATTCAACTCTTGTGTAGAAACCACTCAATAGTTCAATTGCTGCATTTGAATACGGACGGTTATTAGCATCATACAGTCCACTAAAGTCAACACTAGTCATACATTGTCATAGTTCAATAAATTTCATACATTATTTTCGTAACCTCATTGTCATTATTTCTGCAACCTGACCAAAATTTAGCATATGTAGTTTCACACGCTACAGATATCATATGGACAGAATTCCTATAAGAGAATTCACAATTACCCAGTGTAGCGACAACGTTCTCTGTCATGATATTAATAGTTGAAGAAAAAATTAATGCTTCCCCACTAGACGTTGCTCCACCCGGAAGAAAATCAATTATGTTTCATTGTCAAATTAAGGCGTCTTCTCACTTCAGGGCGCCTCGAAAATAGGCTATTTTCAAGATTTTTTTTCGAGGATCTTTGCTAAAAATTATGGGATCACGTAATGCACACATTCACACGTCATTTAATTTTATTCGAAAAATGATTACCGCATGATGGACGGTGTGGCTTAATGGATATAGAATAAGCGAAAATAGAAATCTATAAACTTACATTAAGATGGTCCTTTCCTCTCTCCTTTCCTTCCTCATATCCTTCTTACGTGAATGTTGGAACGCTTCACGTAATACACACATTCAATTTTATTTGAAAAATGTGGAACGCTTCACGATTTTGCGTGATTGTGCATGATTCAAGTAAGCTGAGATCCCGCTTCTCCAACTAAATGATAGCCTCAGCAATGCATGAGTAGTGTTGGTGAATATTGATAAAATCTTTATGATTATTTCTTCTCCGGAAATGGCGCTGCACTCGCCTTACAATAGGGAAATCGGGTATGAGCTCATCAACTACCCCCTTAACATTTTCATAATTACGGCAGTAATATGAAGCAGCATTCAACTAAGTACCCCAACGAGTAATGATCGGTTCAGGGGGCAGTGGTTAATTAGGGCAACGTTCACGAAAATGTTGCAACCTTGTTGGAGCTTTAAGAAACAATGCTTTGATATCAGAAATAGCGTGATTAACCTGATCATGATTCTCTCGAATTTCTTCAGCTACTCTGTGAAGTCCATGGGCTAGACAAGTTATGTGGATAAGTTTCGGGAAGGCTTCTTTCGAAATATTGTCAGATAATACCATGTATGGAGCGCCGTCTGTCAGGTATGAGAAAACTTTGTTATACTAAACATCATTGGGCCATGAAATTTCCAAACTCTCAGTGACGAATCGAACGATGTTTACCGCATTACCAATTGCAATACGTTCGACATTGATCAAGCGATGTTTACTAGGCCACTTCAATAGAAGCGGACTGACGACTGCATTTATGACACACCGTTTTTCGGCATCAATGGTTTCATCGACAGAAATATAAATTGGGTTTTCACCAATTTCTTCGCGGATTTGTTGAATCTTCAATTGATACCATTTTGCTACATAAGTGTTCCTCAAAGTTGATGGTTCAGGAATTACATGACGTGTATATCGTTCCAAAAATTCAACAAAGATGGAATTATTAAGCTTCTCAATTGGAATATCAGGTGCCATTGTTGCGTCTGTGAGTTCTTTGAAAAAAGGATTTTCTCGATTACTACATGCTTGCCATGATGCTTCTAATGGACCACCAGGACCGCGATGGAGTTCAGCTGATCTTTCATGCATGCGAGTAGCAATGTGACGTTCTATGTCGTGAAGAGTGACCTTTCGTATGGTTGAACAACATAGTAGACAACGTACATGATTATTATGAACTTGCCATGTCCCGGGTTGAATATTTAATCTATGACATATGTTTTGCCATCGTATCAAAAAAGCAGCTTCTCCAGGGTTATCCATCGAAGATGACAAAAAATAACAATAATTAACAGTTTCTGAAGAATAACAAAATATTTTTTACAACGATAACTCAAAATATTAACACGAAGACTGGTAAAATTGATAAAATAGATTGGCCTTGAGGAAACTGATATTTCTCCACAATTCAACGTTTTCTTATTAGATTGTTACGTAGATACGGAGAAGAAACGAAATATTGAAAAAACAATGAACAAACGATGAATCATACTGCTACTACTACTACATCTACTACTGCTACTGGATGTCTCGCTGAATGCTTCGCTCATTGTCTCGCTGATTGTCTTGCTGGTTGTCTTGCTGGTTGTCTTGCTGTGGTTGTCTTGCTGGTTGTCTCGCTCATTGTCTCGCTCATTGTATTGTTGGTTGTCTCGCTCATCGTCTTCCTCATTGTCTTGCTCATTGTCTTGCTCATTGTCTTGCTGATTGTCTCGCTACGAGCAAGACAACTAAGCAAGACAATCATCAAGACAATCGGCAAAGTTGCTAGCGAAACATCTCGCGAAATTACCAGCAAGAGAATGAGCTAGACATGCAGCAAATCAGCAAGACAATCACTCAAATTACCGGTGAGATAATCAATGTTTTATTCTGCAGGACGATGATAATCATTCATGCAGTTTTTTTTTTCAATCTAGAGAATCTTTCTTTTCCTCTATATTCATTTTGTTTTGATATAGACGAATGTATAAATATACAATAGGAAGCTGTAAAAAATTCTGCATGTGTGTGTCACAATTGCGCGTGCTTTCTTTCTGAAAACTGTGTTCAAGAAAATCCTTTTTTTTCACGCCAACTGAAGCAAATATCGAATTTTCATCATGTTATGACAATTGTTCAAGATTTTTGATATTTTATGTTCCATCAGAATTTTTTAATCAAATTTGTTTCCATATTTTTGTTTTTAATTCAGTTTTCAATATGGTATTCAGTTTTCCATTAAGCGCATTTAAAAATTCAATTCGAAAATTCATGTCATTCGTATTGAATTTAGTTCAGTACGTGGCTCACTTCATCGTTCACATGAAATTAGCAAAAAGCCGAATATCTCCGATCTCGGTTTTTGTTTGAACAGTGTGACTTTTCAAAAGAGTGATACATCCCCACCACCCGAAAGTCCAGACCCTATTTATAACATAATCTTTAACTAATAAACAATGAAATGATGGATAAAAAAAATTTCTTTCCATGCAAAACTATTCGAAAGTGTGCATTATGATTTTTGAAAGCAAAATTATTCCTTAACTAATTATTTAAACAATCGCAAGAAAAAAAAGTCGTTTTCGAACAATTAAATATTGAAATTGAGAGACAATTTTTTTTTCAACAATTATAATTACCTGTGGGCAGTCAAATGGAAAAAAAAATTTTCTAAAATATTGAATTTCTCTATTTGTTGAAAACAATTTTGCAAACGAATTATGTACGGAATCCATAACCTATGTTAATTACTGCCATTGTTCAATGTGAAAACAGGCATAGCTAAATATTAATTGAATAAACAGTTTTTATCAACATTTTTTAGGTATTTAATTTTTCAATAGTTACAAAAAATCATAATTAACAAACTAATAAACTTTCATGAAAATTTATCACGGGATCTTATAAAATATATATATGAAAAGGGCTCCACGAAATTCAAAATTTATAGGCCAATTATTTATACCTTTCCCCCCATTAATTATGCCAACGGAGATTAGTGAAAAAATTTGTTAGTTAACTATTGAATAAGTTTTTGAAAAATCGTGACTAAACTTTTGGAACGAAGTTGCTCATCGCGTGTTGCGAAAGGGGGCTAGACGGGAAAAATTAAGACCAAAAGTTGCAACGACACTTTTTGCTATAGTTGTAAGCCGTGCGGCGTGCGCGTGTTTCTCTGTCTGTCTGTCTCTCTCTCATAGAAATCAAGCCAGTTATTTTCGTTTCGTCTCTCTATTTAGCATTGAACAGTGTGGTGTCGCGACGATTATTTTTGTTGAATGTATACAGGTTTTTTGTACATAATAAATAATAACAATAATGAATCCTGACAGTGTTTCTGCACAAGTTCCGGATATTGCTGATGGAGTTAGGTAAGTAGAGATTTTATACAGGCAATAATAAATGCTTATGTATTTTTAGCAAGTACGCATTATAACCTCTCTTTACTATTGTGCTAACCAAGTCATACACGTTATAATCTCTTCATTATTGTGTGTTTAGCAAGTGTACGCGTCATAACTTTAATAAATTTAAAAGCAAACTATGTTTCAATATTACAATATCAATGCGTATGTATTAAGCAAGCCGTGCGTGTTCTAACCTATACGCTATTGTGCTTATGAAGTCGAGAGAGTATATATATATATATATATATATATATATATATATGTGTCATGGGTATACTTTGACACCAAAAATTCTATCAAACGCATAGTACCGCGACATTTACATA
>JAPYZH010000941.1:0-24618 GCA_030523085.1 Meteorus colon | reverse complement strand
ATACAACAGAGCCAGAATTGATTCGTCTCCTACGCGACCATTTTCACGAACTCGCACCAGAACCAATGTCGCGTCACGGTCGTCGAAAGACATTCACATACAAAGACCTGCAAACTTCGACACACGTTTTTCTCCGACATGGACAAATAAGACCGACATTCTCGTCACCATACGATGGCCCATACGAAGTAATACATAGACGCGAAAAATATTTTATCATCCGACGAGGAAATACGAATATACCAGTCTCAATTGATCGTGTAAAACCTGCATACTTCGTCCGCGATGACCTCGAATTACCTCAGCCACAACCGCCAGACCCGCGTGATGACGATAGACCTGAAAACGATCAAGACAAATTCTGCTCAAAAGTTGTTATCAGTTGTTCTAATTGGCAGAAACATTGTTTCGGTGTTTACCCAGTCCCAATTTTCCGGATTCACATCGTTACCAAACCAATACTGTATTTGATAACACACCCGGAATGACGGGTGTGTTAATAACGACTCTGCTTTTTCGCGGAATTTGTTCGTCAAATGATGGAGAATAAATAAGTCTGAAATAGTTTGATCGTATTTTCATTAGTTTATGAATTACAATAATTGAAGAGATGAAGAACCAGGTAATAATGACGAAATTGCCGAGAGGGGATATTTAGAAACCCAAAAACTAATGGAAAAAATATATTTTTCAAAAAACCAAACTCATGGCTGTTTTCTTTAGAGTGAGTACGATAAGAAAAAAAATATGAGGCTAAATTTTATTTATTTATAACCAATTGTTTATCAAATAAACAATGAAAAATTGAATAAAACGACAAATTTTTTTTCCCATAGCGAGAAGAAAGTGTAATTATGATTTTTAAGAAGAAAATGGTTCCTTAATATTAATTACAAGGGGTAGCAAATGATTGTTAATGAACAAATGCGTTTTTCAGCAGTAGAAAAATTTTTTTAAAGAATGATTTTTTTTTTAAAATCATAAGAACCATCAAAGATACGGATTCCAAAAAAAAATTTCCAATTATTCTATAAACTATGAGTTTGTTTATAACAATTATTCGAAAAATTGGAGATAACAATTAAAAACTGTGATTTCCATTTACCTTCAGATCACCAAAAAACGGATCATTAATAATATTAGAAAAAAAATTTATGTTTCGATGATTAATTCAAGTTCTTAATTTTGCAACAACGAAAATTGTTTATAAAAGTCTGAAAAATGAAAATTTTTCAATTTTTCCAACGGGGGTCTACTCTGGAGCCTTTCAATAATAGCTCCAAGAAAGAAAAAAAATCTCAAATTCATAGTTCAACAATTATCACTCTTGCAATGTTCATGTTCAGGCAGCAAAAAAAAGTTGATTAACTATTGCATAACTCATTGAAAAATGGCGAAAAAATTTTTTTCCCGCCGGATTATTTTTCGTTCATCTATTTAGTAGGCCCCCAAATTTTTTCGTTCCTTAATTTTCATATTTAATATGTTTTTATAATTTTTATTCATTTAGTGTCCGAAGTGGGCAAGGCGCGCGCAAGCCAGAGCACCCGTTTTCGCCCGTATTTTCACCCCTTTGGGAAAATTGCCAATAACGGTCTCACAGTTCCGGGAGTTGAGACTTTTTTTAGATAATTCTCTCTTCTTTCCTAATCTGTTCTTAGATTTGCAAAATCTCAACTAGTTTTTGATATATTCACGAAACAAAAAAACCCCGTGTTCCAATTCATCTTTTTCAATAAATTTCTACATGTCATTCCGAATCGAATGACACCTCGTTTGAATTTTTCTGAGGCGGTGCACAAAAGTTGACTAAAAAGAAGTTTGTTGCCTAGACTATCAGTTTGAACACTCTGTGCAATATCTCTATATCGATTCTGTGTAAGTGCGAGAAGGAGAATAGAAGGCCAGCGTATAGTTTTGGCGGCACATCAACAAGTGGCAGGGTAAGTAGAGATATATATATATAAATATATCTTTTTGCTGTCTCTCTATTATTTCCACTACTTTACTCTTCATTTGTACTATTTTCTTTATTACTTTCATCTGCATTCGATGTTCGTCCATCTCCATGTGGCCTCTACAGTCGAATTGATATTACATTCATATAAATGAGAGTCAGTTCACATTGAACAGGTTGAAACAGGGTGAAACTTGGGTGAACCAATAGATGGCGGATTTTTTTATCCGAGCCTACCAGTCCACGTCCGATTTGGATATGTGGCCATCAACGCATATTCCCGATTATTCGTATCCTCCAATTGAATAGTTGGGCGCCACTCCACCTTTTATACTCATCTTGTTAATATTGTTGAGGGAGAGAAAAACAACAATATAGTAAGTTTTTCCAAACTTGCTAGTCATCTAGCATAAAACTATTCTCAGCAAAAATAGGTTCCCGGGACCTGTCCGCATTGGTCTCCGTATGGATTAAGAAAATATGCTCTCGGGTAGCAACTATGATAGGAAAATTTATGTATGCATTTTGTATGATGAACTAAAATAATATGATTATTTGACAATCATTTGTTATAACATTCCGGCTATTTATTCCCAGAGAGGTTTGTTTGATTTTAACGTAGAAGAAACTTTCCATCTCCATCGGTCAAAACAAACTCTCCCCTCAATCACAAATAGCATTGACTCAACTGCAGCTCATTCTACCAATGCACTCGCAGCCTTGCAATGTACTATTTGGTTCTACTCCTATATAGTAATATGTATCCCCACATATCCTACTGTACAAGCCTCATCGGACATGATATCTGTTGAGTAATCAAATTGTTGAAGCATCTAGGACCGCGACTCTTTTTTACGACACAATAGGTACTCCAGCATTTATGTTCTCTATACATGGCCTGCAGCCTTCCTGCCACCCTCCACTGCTATAGATTCCTCATTTATGCCTATCTCGGACTGGAATAATTTACGATAGCCAATTTGCATTTATTCGATCTATGCTAAGTCTATCTCTAAGGATATTGACCACATCGGAACGAGAATACTGGATGTATTTTAATATTGATAATAATTATCATCCACGATGGGCATATATGATCATTCATGCAACATTTCCAAAGTGGAAATATATTCTGTCATGAATTCAACAAATTGGACTTGTAAATCATGAAAATCAATGCATTAAAATATTTATGGCTTTCCTCAATAAGAGAAACGATCGCGCGTCTTCGACAAACCTAACGTGGTACAGTCCACTGAGCGTTGCTATACACTAGTATATCTATAGTGCGTCCACGTTCTCTTTGTGACGCGCTGAATTCTAGGAAATCACTTTTGTTTAGTATATTTAGTATTTATTCACTGAGATTCTATTCAAGCAAATTAGCAATATGAATAGCAGCAATTGAACAAAATACTTATGCAACGTATATGCAATCATGCGACAGCTAATTTTGGCCCACCAGCGGTATGGAAAATTAAGTAAGCGAAAAGAGAGAAAAAGAGAAATAATAGTTACGCCACCAGGGTTAATGCGTATATTGAAGATGGTCTCTCCGTTCATCTCAGCTTCCAATATGGGTTTTCCACAGGTCCTTTCCAGTTGGCTCCTCCAATTGGACTGAATGATGTGGAAATCGCTGGTTTTGCAATGAATTAACTCACACGAGACACACACTGATATTAAAGCAAAGTTGATAGTTCGTTTATTATTAACAAGCTCGTAATACTGAAGCCAAATGTGAAAGCAATACTCTACGGTGCGATCCATATAGTATTGTACGTGTGAATGTTAAGTTCAATGTCAATATGGCTTACTAATAAGCATAAGATGTAAAACTCATACAATAGCTATTGAAACTACAGAGATGTTTTGTCTGTATAGTAGTATTACAGCAAGAATTTGCAACAACGGAGTGAAAGATGTTCGTCACTCTTTTGCTTGTTATAAGTTCGCGAATTCTATGTAGTGAGAAACAAAGTTTTATAAACTTATTGAACAATCGATGAATATTCCACAAACTTCACCACTATGGATGAAATATACCCGACAATGTATACGATTCAAAAGAATACTTTTCTACTAAATAGTGAATTTCGTGATATTCTCGAATAATCATTGATAACAGATTTGCGGTTTCGATCAAACTGACAGTCAATTTCAAGAGAGTCGTTGATTGATGTACTTCGATTGAGAGCGAGTCCTTTGTATTCCTCCCTTATGCCCTTTTCGCCTCAGTTCTCCCTCCACTTAGATTCAAAATTTGATTCATCGCTGATTGGTGTTCTGTAACGATAGACACTCGCGGGTAATGTACCCGTGGATTAGTAAGACTCATTTTATCCATTGTAGAGAGACTTTGGTGGCCGGGTGGAAATCTACATTTCCAGACGGGATAATTGGAAATTGACATTCCAATTGTAGCAGGTGGTTTCACCATACTGTCACAAGGTACTTGTGAGTTTTGACAATAAACTTTCTTATTTCACTCAATTTTATTATCTCTACAAACACCGAGTTAGGCCAGTGGGTAGTCGAACCATCTCGTGTTTAAGATCTCAGCCAGGTAATTCAATTGAATTTATGTAACAAAATTGGTTTTCTGTGTTTTACTTATTAGAAAATACGATGGCGTCTATCGGGATTGGCGCGAGGAAACGTGACATCTAATTCCTTGTTATGTCGCGCTTTGTTGAGGGTCGTCCTAACTCTGGTCCGAAGCACACGAAATGTAACAACGCATCACTAAAAAACAAATATAATAAAGTATCAGACCAATTGACATGTACCAAAAAACCCTTTGGATCGTTCGTTTTTTGTTGGGCATCTACTCGAACATATAGAATCAATAATTCTGGATGAGACTGTTGAGATTTCGAAGAAAAAATGTTTTGTACTAGAAAAAATCATAACTCTATTCTCAAAACAATCGTGTATACTTACTTGCATTAGTATACATTTATACTCTTTTTGCTTATTAGGAGCTGTCCGTAATAAAATGCACTGACAAATGAAAAATAAAAACTTCTTCCATGTACTTTTCATTCCCTAATTATGATTCACTAATAGAATTAACAAACGTTAAGTTGCATTTTCAACTCCTGACATTTCATATGGAAAATTGGAGTTGGTGTGAAACCCCCATCCGTTGTCATCATTCAGAAAAGGGAATTATTTACCGATTGAATGAAAGGAGCAATTTTTCGATCGTAAATTCACATTAGAGAGCTCCTTGAGGTAAGTAATGAAGTGGAGTTGAAAAATGTTCACATAAGGATATGAAAAATCTAAATTATTTTCAAAAGTTTAGTGAGAACATTTCTTCTAGTTAGATGAATATTTGGAGAATCTCCCAAATGAAATTGGGTTTCCCCTTTGCCGAATATCAGTTTCGTATAGCTCGGCTGCAGCTCACCGCAGTTTCCAAAATCACGCACGGTTTTCATGCCTAAGTTTGACCCACCTTTCAGGGCGCATATACTAATTTTATCGTATAGGGTCATTGTAATGATCGAGGTCATAGAAAGTTGTATAGTTCAAATATTATATTATATGCGATAGAAACTCATAATGCAAAAGAGTAATTAGGGTAATAGAATTGTATACAATCCTATGAGGTGGATGTATATTTTTTCTCCATGTTGCAATAATTTATATATAACAAAAATGATAGCATGGAGATTGTGAAAAAGATACTCGGGATCGATGGCATAGTTCTTAATGACGTATATCGTCTTCACAAAATGGCGTGCATCTTCGGGAGGGTTGGTAAAAAATATTTCAGTGGTGTTACCGTGCCATGAACCGACAAAGGTTCTCGCTCATGGTTAACGTAAATCGATGAGTTTATTTGTGCCAGATTTCAATACCAGTGCTAATATAAATTGTTAATGAGGATGTATGTGGTTCATTTATCACCGAAAATCCTCTGACCAAAGGAAAAAATATTCTTGAGTTGTAATTATTTCTTGTAGAGAAATTATTAGATTTCTAACCACTCAATTAAGCATGCCTGGTAATTTATGGTATGGATTCATTTTCGAAATTCACGGCAGTACTTCAATTGTGCCTATGTTATAAGAGCGTGATTTTGAATGATGAAAATATTAATCCCGTTTCTTTCATAAAGTTATCACGCTGTTCACGATGCTTATCATCATGATGTGACGTTATCATTCAATAAATGTTTCTACTAACATCGGTACGAATTTAGATCTCAATATTAGGAATTACAAATATATCATCAATGCGTATCATTAGTGACATTCGAGTAAATAGTGAAAAGTCGCCCATTTCTACACGTTGTAATAAAAATCTGCCAATTAACCCTAAAGTTCTGACTTTTAGTGAGAGAATTTTGGAACACACAGGAATGAGGCAGTGCCTCATAAATTAGCCGATTAGTCAACTTTACTGAAAATAAAAATATCACTACCTGCATCAAATTCCAGTGAAAAAATATGCATTGATCCGCTGTTACTATGAACGACAACCTCTGTTATTTTATGACACGGCAACGCCACTGAAATATTTTATGTCAACACTCTTAAAGATGCACGCGATTTGATGAAAGCTGTAATCGTCATGATGTACTGTGTCACTTGCTCCAAGTGCTGTTCATACTTTTAATCCTATAATTTTCATTGTAAATGAATTATGTTGCCGCATAGAAATCATATATATATATATATATATGTAAATTTTTTCCATGAGATTGTATTTTACGGTTATCCTGTTTACTCTCCAATTAGTGTTCGAACCCGTACAATACACGGTCATCAGATAGGAGAAGGAAAATGCTTTGAACTTTTTTGGAATTCACGGTACGGTCGCATCCAATGCCTGAACAGATCGACAAATTATTGAATTAGATGCACCCGCACTATATATTATCACAAACTCATAACAAATGGAATGGGACCACGGAGATGGTTTTCAATTTGATAATAACATTCGCTGTAAAGAAATATGTAAACAGAACAAAACGGGGTTTCCCCCCACCGTTTTTGGCAAGAAAAAAGGAGACCAATTCAGGAAAATTTTTGACACGCGATATAGCTATACATGTGAATAATATGTGATTGAAATTTCATAAGGACCGGTTCGGCAGCTTCGAAGATTTTAGCAGCAAGCCGTCGGAAAACGTTGTTTCGAAATAAACGGTTAGGTTATGATTCATGTATTAATATGATACACATTGTACATATGAACATGTCTGCTTTCTATTTATCAGGTATTTGATTATTAATGTAGTTCATATAAATTTGTATAAGCTACACATATAACTAAATATTTAATTTAATATAGAGAATATATATGGGGCATTCCACGCCAAATCGACAATTTCTGAACCTAAAGTTATATTTTTTTGAATATCTATAATTTTTCGTTTATTATAATGTTTTTCTAAAACTTTCTTTCAAAAAGTTCTTATTTTTCAGCATATTCAAATAATTTACACGTACTATTAATTATTGTATGATTTAGTTATGTCATGAATTTTGGTTTTTTGTTACAAATTTTCCAATTTTTCGTTCACACTTTTTTACTGGCAAACAATCGAAAACACCTCCAAAAACTCCAGCTGAGAGACAGCGAAAGTACAGACTGAAAAAAAAAATAATGCGTGGAGCACAAAATATTCATAAAACAGCCAAACGTTCTAAATCTGATCTCAATAACTCTGATTCTGCTGAAATGGTGCGACGTACATGAAGCAGGGCCTTCCAGATACGTCGCACCCGTAATTACTGCACAGTTGGTGCTATCAAGTCCTGATACAGGACCTACAACCATACAACATGGAGCAGTTATCGAAACTGTTCAATCCTTATCGTCAAATACAAAAAGAAAAGTTCAAAAAAGTATCAGAGTTATGAGTAAAAATCGTCAATTGAATAGAACGCAACAACGTCCAACAGAAGTCGATAATTTCGATGAAATTCGCCAACTTCTGAGCCAATCCATACAGTCTTTACATTTGCCCAATGATGAAGTACAACAGGTATTGAATCAACAAATAGAAAATAGAGATTTTGATGAGTCGATACAGCCGCAAGATCTTCATGGTGGTGATGATGGCGAATATGCAGAGTCACTCATTGAAAATGAACAAATTGAAAATGAAGATGATTTCAATTTAGAGGAGATTTCACTAGCGGAAGATAATTCGAGCCATCCATATATCGGCTATCGTTTGCATCGATCAGTGCATAAACTATTCCAAAAGATGTTCGTGGAAAATTCTTTTGGTCACGTTTGTGATGTTTGTGATCACCTATGGTTTTTAAGGACGTTCATCAGTGACAATCGGAGACAAAAGTTTGGCATGCGCTCGGCGGTCGCTGCGTGAAGCGCGCCACTCCCCCCAGTTCGAAACTTTTAGCACTGACTTTACGCACCAATACAAATAAGGCTGTGGCGCGCCCTATACATATACACTAATACAAGTATATGAGTGTATATATACGCCACATCGTCATCCCCTCCATGGTACGGCCCGCTCGAAAATACCGTTGAATTTACAGCTTTCAATCGCTATTACGTAAAAACGACACCGCTGAGCATCTCTATTTTTTGACATTTTGTTTTTAATATCATTATCTACCATAATGCAGTTTTTTAAAAAAATCTGTAGAAAATTATGACCGCTATGAATTTAAATGTCTTTCTAGCTCATGCCTATACTTTACATGTTCAAACTCGTGATTTCAACAATAAATATCTCCGTTTTGGTACCGGCACGGTCCTCCAAATTTTGCGAGTGCGTAAAAGACGTTATAAATAACGTGTGGTTTAAATTTAAAAAAATTCTGCAGAAAGTCGATTTACTAGTGAACGTCCTTAAATGATCTGAAAACTTGACAACTTAATGAAGAAAATCTACTTAAACAAATTACGGTATGTCGAAATTGTATTTCTTATAATTTATTTATCTGATACCTTATTAATTCTTGTCGTACGATATTTTTTTGTTAAGGCATTTACTAACGTTTCAAGATGTGTAAGACTTGCAATGCCAGTGTTAAAAAAGGCAAAATCCCGTCTTTGGCAACCTTCAACGGCTTCAAATATCCAGAGAGACCAGTGGACTTACCAGAATTAGACATCACTGCTGAACGATTTATTTCACCATGACTCCCTTTCATGCAAATACGTAGAATGCGGCATTTCAATGCTCAGTTCGCTATAACCGGGCAAATAATCAATGTACCTGTCTCAGTTAACAATATGATAAACCTTTTACCCAGACCACTCGATGTGGTCAAGAAGGAGATTTTTGTATTAATGTACACATCAAGAAAAAGCTTATTCATAGAACGAGTTATCTTCATCGGCTGGTTAACCCAAGACGGTCACACCTCATGAGAATCCCGTGGTTGGTGGTCACATGGGGTGTGTCACACCCCAAGCACTTTAGAGCGCTGTAGCATTTCGTAGAATTGATTTTGGAGCTCAACAAAAATTGAGAACATATTTGAAACGTTTCTCTATTATCCTATTCAAGACCGAAACGAAAATTATAGTTTGAAGTATGTTTAAATATTCTTGAAAAAAAAATTCGCGAAAAAGCCTTGTTTTTACAAAAAATGCTGTATTTTTTTGTTTTTTGACATATCAACAAAATTCAAGCAGGGTCTGATTTGTGAGAGCATTCTCTTTCTGGTGAGTATGATAGTTTTTGTGGGTTTTCCAAAAAGTGTATTTATTCCGCACTATGAGCATGCGGGTTTCAGCGGCAAAATGATGTACAAGCTGTCGATGATTTTTCATTTAAGATGATAATTCCTATATTCAAAAATAAAGAAGTAATGTAAAAATGATAATAATACAGTGAAATAATGTTATAAAAAATTAATTTACTCAATGCCCAGTGCACATTCGGTGCACAGGTACGCCCGATGCTTGTCGCACATGGGGCGCTCACAGGAAGGACACATCCAATGGGTTTTTCCGTCTTTTTTCCTTTCACACAAGCCACATATAGCCTGTTTGTCTAATTGTCGTCGATTTTGGTCAACCGGCGGGGCCTTACGACTTAAAATACTACCAATTCCTTTTCTGATGTTGTGGCGCAATGTTGGATTAGTATATCGCTCTATTAGATGATCCCGTGCTGTTGGAACGATCGTGGCCGCAGACTGTAGGGCATCTAATATTTACAATTAAATTTATGAAAAAAAATCTAAATGACTGAAATGAACATGTACACTTACATTGTTGCAAAAAACCGTCGAAAACCGCAAAAAAAATCCACTTTTGGCACAATTTTCTTACACTATGGTCACACGGGGTGTGGCACACCCCAGAATTGTTGATCGTTCTGTTCGGGCAACTGCAGGAGCTAGACTAACACACCGAAATTAGTCCCTGCTACCTGAGCCTAGGGGGGAAGGTTCAATCTAACTGTAGGTGGGGGTAAGGGTGTCGGATTTGAGGATTTTTTAGGGAAAATCCCAGCTCGTAAATGGCCTGGGGTGTGTCACACCCCATGTGACCGTCTTGGGTTAAAAGGTCCTTCATCAAACAATAGTTGACATATCTGATACAGACACCTCTATATAAGTATTTTGGTATCAAAGTAGATGACGCCTGGTTCAGCGGGGCCAAAATTTATCAAAATGTTAACGATTCACACCATGAGCATACTGGCAATGATATTTACTTAAGGAATTCCCAGCACTTCAGCCTAACACATTCTAATTTGGGGGATATATGTGCTGCGAGATGTACTTTGCCTAACGTTGAACACATTGTTATCGTCCCATTTTATATTTCTGTCTATCAAAATATTACTGATATAATAGATTTCATTCACGAGACATTGTTAGCTTATACAGAAGACCGATTAAAACTATTAAGGAAACAATATCATGTACTTCCACCCATACTTAGCGGCGATTTTAATATTGATTTTGAAAAAGATGATGGATTGAGGTCAATACAATTTTTAAAATCCGAACTTAATTTAGATATTGTTTCTGATAGAACACTGGGGACAACGAGGTATGGTACAACCATTGATGCGGTGTTTCCACGATTCGTAAACCACGTATCTACCGACGTTCATGTGTCGTATGTCAGTTACCATAAACCTCTTGTCACAGTCATTAATAATGACGACACTATTGATCTAATTAATATTTAAAATGATAATAATAGTCAAGATAATAATAATAACATAAGTAAATCTACCTTTCTAATAATATATTTATATGGGATATGTAAGATATATTTATGTAAAATGATTGATGCATAATATTTTGCTGAATAGCCAAAAAAATGTAAATAGAATAAAAATATATACATTGCTTAAGGATTTTCATGGATGCGTTTATTTACCCTTTGATATGATATCGATCTTTTTTTTAGTTAGTAAGTTTTTCTTTCTGTGCCTGTTCAGAGACAATCGTTCTTGAAGAGTAAATTCCAGTCGTGCGTCGGAGCTGACACACACACTTTTGTTTTGGTTGTAAATTGCAGTGATAAAAGTCTTTTGAAAATTATAAAGTGAGAAGACCCCTTAACAACGTAATGCTGTTGCACATCTTTCATTTTTACTGTGTCTTCGTTAATTTTCCACAATATAAACCTAGACTTCCTTCCGTATATCACTGTTAACAATCTTTCCCATATGCACAATAAAAAAAATGAAAACGTAATGATATCTAAGATTAAGTTATCAAAAAATGTCTCGAAAATATTATTTCTTGTTTCGTTCTGTCACACTACAGAGTCGGAAATTCAATCATTTCGTTACCTTTTTTATGCAGCCCGATAAAAACACATTGGGTCGTTTGTTCATACCGACACGCGATTCCATCACTTTAAATACGAAGCTTTTGTAGACTGCATTTCATTTTTTTTATTGATCACGTGAAGGCACTGGTAGGCACACTCATGACAAGAAAAAAAGACTGGAATGATAGAAATAAAATGAAAACACAGTAACAGCATGCAATTTCGAAAAAAAGAGATAATAAACAAAAGAGATATATATAATATCATGAAACTGATCGAATGTTACCCCATATACTCGATTCTCTAATAATTCAGTGTCATCTCATATTGTCACATTATCATGTTAGATTAAGACGAAAAAATGACTACAAGTTTGTACCTTCGTCGTGTTAGAAGTTAGATACTCTCTGCATATCATATTCGTTAAATTTTTCGCTTATCAGTTATATATTCGACCAAAATATTGCTCGATCTGTTTTGTAAACAAAAAAATTAGTCACTGATGTCTATGCGTATGAATGGATAAGAATTCACAAATTTGGTTGTTTTTCGTGCTTCCCGTCCTGTTTTCTCCGCGTTCTGACGTATGCAATATGTCTTATATATATCTTCGGTTTTGATCAAGTTCATTTTCTCTCATGCGTACCGTACTTGATATACGTTATACATAATGTGAAGTTATTCGAATTGAACTCAATTCTAATTGTTTTCATGGTGTATCATATTTTTACACCACTTTTTTCATTGTATCTCCAGATGATCCTACCATAATTGTATACTCTGCATAAAGAAAAAATCGATACGGAAATAACTTTCATAGGATAAATATACATGTTGAATGTATGCATCGAAAATTATATTTGTATGTGTGCGTACAAATATAATTTATAGGAAGAATATATATTTGCAAAGGTATATTGTGAAACCAACAGACAAAATCAGTAATCATGAGTGTTCATATTTAGGAAATCTGTATCTCCGAATAGCATCACTATAGTTAGATTAGCGTAGTGACATTCATTCGAACTGCAATGATCCATTGGCGATAAGAAATAATATGTCTTCATTACTTGACCCTTTATAGGGTATGTTCCGGTACTGGCCAGTGGTTACAGTATACAGAATTACTGTGTGCCGTCACATTATCCAGTACTGGCAGTGTATATCGGAACATACCCTTAATAACAAACATTCAAAATATCGACTCCTATAAATACTGCAAGAACGTGCACGACGAATCCAGTGCTTCGACATAAAGAATGCATATTTCGGCATTTCCTATTGCTCTAAAGCCATGGAGCTGCTCATTTTGTCTTGCGTTACGCATCAAGTCGACAAGGTGGTTATGGTTGAGCGTACTCATACGATTCTGTACAATGTACAATGACCTGTGTACCATTTATAAAGCGAAGTCGGAATAAAGAAGATTTACAGTGAAAACCACAATCAGATTAGTCACGACGTGTTTTTTTGTCATGGTTCTGGTTCTCAGTTTACTTATAAGTATACCTTCAGTAATACATCGCAAGTTGATAGGAGGAAAAAGAAAGTTCCAAATCAATGACAAAGAATCGACAGCAGATTTCACAATCTCTTGAAACTGAATGGATTGAATCTATCGAAGAATAAAATGACAGGTGGTTGTTAGAAAATGACAAGTAATACACACATTCACACGTCATTCAATTTTATTTGAAAAAATGATTACCGTATGATGGACGGTGTGGCTTAATGTATATAGATCGACTCCCAGTCCGAGCTATTCCAAATTTTTTCTCGCATATTCTATAAACTTACATTAAGATGGTCCTTTCCTCTCTCCTTTCCTTCCTCATATCCTTATTACGTGAATGTTGGAACGCTTCACGTAATACACACATTCACACGTCATTCAATTTTATTTGAATTCTTTTGTTTATTCAGTATGAGAAATATCAACGGGGATGTAATTTTGTTTCATAATTGAAGCGTAAATTCGAAATTATAAAACGTCAGAAGTACTCTCATTGCTGTTACTGAACCTTCCCCGGTACTCAACTATTCACTTCACAGTTTCATTGAAATTGATTTTCAGTCGATTAGAGCGTTTTTTTTTTTTCTTTTTCATTTCCGATGACTCCTAATTGACATACATAGATTCAACTCCAATATAATTGACTTTCAATCCGTATGCTGCGGCTAGTCATATTAATTAACAAATTATTATTGCACATCTCTAGAACCATATCTATCCTCAATACAAATTCTAGATGTTCAATTTAATCAAACATATTTATCGATACATGGCTATACTATGACTCAACATGGAGTTCATGTTTCGTCTGATCACCTAATCAGATCACAAGCAGCTTAACGTGTTCCGATGTGTCACATTCTCTTATGGGACGCATACGATCGTATTGGATCAAACAAATTCATGAATACATATATCAGTTCATAAAAATACAACGCTTGCTCAGGTGTGTTCTCATTTGATTTATACGTTTATTCATAAACTCATTCATTTTTGAAAACGATTCGCTGCACTTTGGGAGGATATAGAACACGTCTGGTCCATGGATCAGTGTGAAAAATGCGAAATTTACATGGTTCACAACGTGCAGCATGTATCAAAAAATTCGCAGACTGTTCCCACCAAGTGCGTAGATCCTGACGTCGTGATTCACATACTTGAAGGTGTAAAGAATGCTCATCTCTGGCAATACGATTACTATAACGAGGGCATGACAGTCTTATGCTGGTTACAGAGACTGGCGCACTTGAATTGTTATCAATTGATTGGCATGATGCTTTACGATTTTCACCTTTCTGTAAAGACGAATGAGTTGGCGCTGCAATCCTATCTAATCTCATACTTTTTTTTTTTCCATCACGATTTATTTTGCAAGTATCTTTTTTCATTGTCGCTGAACTTCTCTTTGTCCATTGTTCATCTTTCGATTGTTTATCACGTTCATGTGCTAATTTCGAATCTGGATCACCGAAGAGCCCTTTTGATTCGGCAACTTTAATCATGAATTGGGAATTAAATTGCATCATTTCTTTACGTCGAACCACTGCTAGGTAACAACCACAATCGACAATTGGATCTGTAGTTTTAGATTCGTTGCCGTGAAAATCAAAAATGTTGCCGACTTCAAATAGATCACTGTCTGGCACTTCAGCACGTTGGGTCGACCCCTCCGTATTCTCATCATCGTCATCTTCAGAAATAATTTTGTGTCGTACGTCGACGGGGGAAGATGTATGTTTAGACGATGATTTTGTGAACTGGCAACCACTCAATCTACTCGGATCTTTTGCTGGATTTTTTCGTCTTGGCTAGAAGGAAAAAATTGTTCATCCAATTATTAAACAACATAACGCATAGCGAAAATGTAACGAACGAATAAGATAAGGATTAATAGATAAATCGTGGTGATTTTGGACTTCCCGCATTTAATGAATTGATATTGAATCATTCGATAATCATGGGAGACATATAACATCAAGGATGAAACCAAAAGATTTTATTTTTCATTTCCCGATTATCTTAAATTACCGTGTTTCCTCTGGTGTTGATTCGATTTTATTTTGATGAGAAATACAAGGTACTCTACGAACACATGAATGACCCGCGATTCCCCACCACGTGCATTGATAAATTGTTCTCAGCTTTTGTCATTTTCTTGAAATTGCGTCACGCTAGTTCATTGCTCCCCGAGTTTGTGCTAAAGACCGTTATAAGTGGGAATTATAAGACTTTTTAAGCGCTATTCGCAGATATTCTGCAATAGCGAAAAACAACAACAGCCATTCTGTCAATGAATAAAACAATCGAAATATTTTTGGATATGAATCAATCAAAGCTCGATAATTTATGAATACTTTGATCTTCGAATACAGCCATAGATTTCAAAGCTGATGATGGTCTTCCGCGTGATTCAATAACCCTATCCACTTTCAGAGCCCAAATCATTTTTTTTCCCGATAGTAAATTTTCCAAAAAATATGTCCGGGGCGTCCGTAATAATATTGATTCATCTTATCGATTTATCGTAGAAATTTTCGTACCCTTCGGCAGAGATGTTAATGTAGTATTTCCCTGTGGAATAAATATAATTTTTCATGTCAGTTACCAGAAGTTCCCGTGTGTATTTTGCAAGTGCCATGTTGTTGGCATAGCACACCAACTCATCAAGCATATGTACAGTCTCCGATGGTAAAATGCTATGGGCTTCATAGATAAGTAATTGTACATTCGGTCGAGTGAGAGCATATTTCAAACTTAACATCTGTTCGGCGAGGAGATGACATGGTCGCTCCAGCTGTGTCCGATCGTCTAAATCCGTAAGTGACTCGAAAAGTCTTGTGTCACCACCGCGTGCCACAGCGAGATCGACGATATCATTCAAGCCTGTATAAGAACACGGTGGTATTGCCAAAACAATCGTAGCACGTTCCATTTCGGCGAAACTTGGTGCTTCTGAATAATTTTCAGAATAAACACGACATAAATTTCTGCTGATGCCCAAATTTTCCAAATATTTTTCATGTTCAATACGATTCGGACCGGCACCAAAGGCAAGTAGTCTTCCAGTTTCCTCAATGTCGGATAAAAGTCCTGCTAAGTAACCTGTATGACGTGGGGCGATTGAATGTGTTAGAATCACTGGACCACACAAATGAGCAACTCGGATGGATCGGACAAGTGCTGCAGCACCGAGACAGAGCGATCTGTCCTGTGAAAGAGAAAAATTGGACTATGTATCTAACATTAGTATGTTGTCTCATTTTCCATTTTCCCCCCAGTATATTTCGGTGATTTGTCTGTCTATCTGTCTGCCTGTATGTCTGCAAAACTCATGTGGTATGATTACGTAGAAACTAATGACGCGATTTGAGTCATCTGTGACATCATTGATAACGCTTCACGTAATTTGTGCTGATTAAATTTTGGTGCGATTTGGTTGAGTACTTTTTGAGTTTTTTCAACAACCATATTGAAGAATGGAATTCAAATGAAAAGATAGGAAATTCCGAGAGATTAAACAAGCGCTAATGATATATATATATACGGGCACCCTATACCCGCCCAGATTTCCATATATATTGATGCTCCATCAACATATAGATATATATGTGTGTATGGTGATAGAGCTGGATCTGTGAGAATTAAGGTAAGTGAAAAAGAGAGGCTTTCATATTCATTCCAAACTATAGTTGAAAATGGCAAGAGTATAAATATGTGTGTATATATGGATTTCATTCTTATACTCGTGCTGATAATTTCGAAGTTAAATACCCGAATCGAATTTATTAAAAAGTATTCTACTGCTACATAAATACCCTTGATGATATAAATATTTATTTATTTATTTGAATAAGAATTAATACTGCGATACGAATGTAACCAACTTTTGTTTCTACCGGCGATCTAATCAAATTTTAGAACACAAAAACTGCCATTGTGACTTAACTATGATAGCAAGATATATTAACTCGCGGACCTTTTTGTAGGTAATAATGAGTACATCAATCATGAACTTTATAATTTTTTAGTATCATCAATAGTTTTCTCAGCGCACGCCAAATAATGAATATTATACGCAAAATTTTGCTACCTTGGGTTACATTATTGCAATTTTCTCGAAACTTTCTAATTTTTTTGAAAATAAACTATAGCCTATGTTACTTCCTGACGATTTAGCTTTCTATTGGGCACAAAACGTGCCTCAGAGAGTTGTTATCCGATACGAAATGTTAGACACCATATGAAGAGATTTGATTTGTGCGTATGTGATTCGCGTATTGTTGATTGTTGTACATTGACATTTTCAAAATATTGAATATAGTTGACACATGCCAATACGATTCATGACGCCAATCCAAATTATAGCGTGAAAGTTATAGATACGTAATGTTTTATATAATTCATCACTGTTCAACTTTCAATAATTTTAAAATTCTCCGTGAATAAATTGTATCTTTTTGTCCCATAATGGGAAAGAATCTCACTTTCCTTCATCCAAATAAGAATGACCCATTTTCTGATAACAGTTCTAAGACTATGATTGAATTCATTGATGACAAAATAATGTTTGTTTTCAAGTTTTAATAATTACCAGCTTTTTTTCATGTATTTTTCTCATTACTCACAAGGAAGATGAATCCATATTCACGCACTAAATCCGATTTTGCCAACTGTTCGCGTGCTTTTTCATGGAGTATGACGACCTTGGGGCAAATTGGATCAAATGTATAATCATTTTCCTTGAGTTTGCCAATCTTTGGAACCAAATTGAGACCCAAATTAGACATTTCATCGTGAAATAAATTTTTTGTGGGAATTTTAAGGGTATTGACCCATCCTGATGCTACTGCTTCAGTATCTGACCAACAAACACCTTCGTTCCTCAGATGGAGAGGCAACAATTTGTCTACTCTATCAATCATTTTCATTATTATATGTTCATGAATTTCGACTAATGTCAAAAAATTCAACAAATTACTTTAAAATATTGTGCACCTAATGTGAGAGCCGAGCCATCAATTCTCAATCTTGAAACACTTGCTGCTAATTTTGTTCTCGACTTGAGTAATGCTCTTTCAATGTCATCTAATCCCGCCTGTTCAAGTGCTTTATTTCGTATTTCAATTATGGCCACTTGTGAATGATTTGTGAACTTTCGACCTTGCATATCATAAAGTAACAACCAAACAATCCGTTTCCGATCTTGCAACTCCGGATTATTGGCCCAAAAATTCGCGTTTTCTAAAGTTTGGTCAAGAATTTGTTTATCTGAAAATATGTATTCACATCACAGTATTTGCTTCAATGAATAAATTTCATTCTTGAATATACTCACATCGCAAAACATCATAAACCAAACCATACACCCGTCGCATTTCAGCTTCATCCGAGTACGTTAACTTCTCCAATGCCCCATTATTATCTTGAAGGACATTTGCAGCAAGAAGAATATCAGTAAGGCGCCAGCCGGGCTCAGCATGTTTAACTGACATGGAACATTTCGTACTCTGTTTCATAGAACTGACGGCACTTGGATGATCGCAGATCAAATTTTTTTCCACCATTTCGATGCACGAGGATTCCATTTCATGTGACTCTTTCGCCAGCATCGATTCCCATTCGTTAATATTTGGTTGTAGTGGTAATTCTTTCGTCTCATGAACTCGTGCAACATCATCATCATTATCGTCATCATCAATTTTTTCTCCACGCAACACCATACTGTAAGAAATTAGTCGAATGTCTTATAATAGCAATGAATCTCAACGTGGAATATTCTTTATTGGAAGCTCTTGACCGGCACGACACTCGTATTCAACCCCCGTATATAAGCATATAGGATCATCCAGTCATCCTCTGCTGGTATTTTTGTTAATCATTACTCAATAGTTGAACAAAAGAACAAAAAATAAAAAAATTCCTCGACGTATATTTTACATTGCAAAATTTACTCAAATTCATTATTGGAAAATTTTTCTATGCATCAAAATGATATCAAATAAATTTCACTGATCTCATGTGATCGAATATGAATAGTATCATCAATTGAGTTTAGTCGAAGACGAATTTCGAACTCGAAATTACATCAATTTTCATTTTTAAATTGTAAATTCCAAAAATTGGGGTGCAACTGAATTTTAAAATCTTTTTGTTGATGGCCGCAGGATATTTCAAATCTTTTTATTGACACCGAACAAAATCATGAACTGTAGTAACGACAAAAGTGACCCATTTGTATTAATAATTCAACAATGTCTATGCATTGCCACGTGCCATTTTCAATAATTACATTTTATCTATTATTTTCTCATCCATTTTCACTATTTATGTCTTCATTTTTTTTTTTTTTCTCCATAGAATTTGTCTTATTCGTTTTCTTTATTAATAAAGTGTTATTATTGTTTCATTTTCTTTTTTAATAGGAGTCGAGTAGAATGAACAACGCTGATGTGACAATATAAGTTGTTATATTCCAATGAATTTATCTATTGGATTGTTGTTGGAATGTTTTTCGTTCGATAAATTTAATTGATGAACTAATTAGTGACAATTTGTAGTTGAGATTACAAGAAAATATTCTTTTTATTTAATTTTGGAGAGAAACTCATTATACTGATGTATTTATTAAATGTTTATGCCACTTTTGGAGGAAAATACAACGACATAATATTATGAAATGGTCATGAGGTGGCAGCACCACGGTTAACACATACCTCAAATTGGCTATCCAATATTAGAGGAAAAATTCAATTAAACGGCATAGATAAATACTCGCAGTGTTGCCCAACAACTAGATAAGCTTAGTCTTACCAAATTGTGATCAAATTTGCCCGGCAGTGTACCCACAAACGTGACGCGCCTTGCCAAAGCAGCAGCTGGTTCGGAGGATATTTCAACATAGATATTGAGATCATCCACCAAAGGTAAGGATAAGACTGGAAGTGACGGTACTATCAAAACCCCCGCCGCTGACTCAGCCCCCTCGGCACACCTAACCAAAAGCATGGCTAACAACAATTCGACGGTAGACTCGCGAATGCTTGAAGCAATCCTACAAAAACTGGAGGCACTTACCACTGTCATGAAATATGTCAAAGAAGTCGAATCAGAGGTTAGAGAAGTCAGAGAAGAGCTTGAGAGACTCACAGCAAAAAACACACTGCTGGCGGCTGAGAACCAGCTTCTGCGCAAGCGAATAAACAGGCTGAAACTGAAGGAGGACCAGCGAGAAAGAGAAGACAAAAAACTCTACATTGTTGTCAGGGGTCTGGACAACGCAATTAACGACGCGCGCAGCTTGAAAAATTTTATCGAGGAAAAGCTCCAGGTCACTAGCCAAATTCGACAGGTTGCTAAGCACGGCCGGGAAGAAGGCCCAAAGGTAATTGCTGCGCAAGTCTCTACATTCAAAGACAAACAGGCCATCATGGAGAAGAAAATTCAGCTACGAGGAACCAAAATTTTTATTAACAATGACCGAACGATGCGTGAGCGGGATATCTAACGGAGAATTGCACATATAGCCAAGATAAAAGAGGCAGAAGGAGCCCAGGTCCGCATTGGATTCAAAAGCCTGAGGATAAATGGCAAAGGTTTAGTTGAGCCCCCTCCCTTTCCTCAACATGAGCGTGAACATGACTCCGGGTCGCGATAACGTGGTTCCCCGACTACAGAAGTGTAAGATCGCCTTCTGGAATGCCAGAGGCTACAGGAATCTCTTTAATATCACCGAGGAAGATTTCGACGCCCACCTGTCAAATATCGTAGCTCTAGGACTCTCAGAAACATGACAGCTAAACCCAATAAGCAATTTACCACTACTATTTAAGCATATGAACATTTCAACACATCCAGCGGCGAAAAATAAGGCGATGGGCAGAGCAAGCAGAAGGCCAGCACTTCTATATAATCCCAGATTCTTGGCCCAGATAAAGATACTCGATACGACCGAAGTGTATATTGCAATAGAAACAATATTGATCAACGTCAAGGTAATATTAATCAACACATATGTTCGCGATGACCACTACGATGCAAGAATCGAGGTATCGGAAGACTTTTCAATGGATACTGTGGCAAACTACAGGCAGCACCTCATTCTCATTGGCGGCGATTTCAACGGCAGGATAGGCTGAAGCAACCAACTTGATAGTGAACTAATGGAAATCAGGAGGGCGAACTGACCTACATCAGTAATAGAGGACGAAGTACAATTGATCCCACATGGTGCAATCTCGAGCAGCTCACCCAAGTGGAAGACTTCCAAGTAATTGACATGGGCAGGTCAGACCACCAGCTGGCGCAAACAACGCTAACACTGCGCTTCGAAGGTGCACCCACGACCAAAAACGCACCACTCGCCATCTCACGATACGTCTGGCCCCCGATAAAGCTGACGCGTGCAATAATACACTTCGACGAGAGCCATGCAACTCGTCGGACCAGTCCGTCGTGAACCAGATGAATACCGAGGTCCAAAATGCGATCAAAACAACGGCCTCTCAGGTGGATATGCTTCAGATAATTGTATCTCGAGGAACTAACAGCAACGACAAACCCTGGTTTGACAACGAGTGCAGGAAACTTACACAGGATTCGAGGAGGGCATACAGGAGGTTTCGAAGAACGAATACCCAGGAAAATCGGCGCTCCTATGCCAAAGCCAGGTCGGACTTCACACGCATCATCAAAACAAAGAAGAGAAAACACACAGGAAAGCTCCAAAAAGACCTCCGCGATGTGAGGGCGACGAAAAAATTCTGGCAATTAATCAACAATTACAGACGTAAAACACTCAAGCAATGTCCCATCGACAAAGAAACGTGAGAAAAATTCTACATGGCCCTGTACCCAGCAACGACAAACAGAGAAATATCCTTCCAGGACTGTAGGAACCGGGGTCTTGACGGAGAAATTACTTTTGAGGAAATTCGTAAAGTCATGAACCAAACCTCAAATGGCAAAAGCCCAGGACCAAATGGACTAGGCAGCAGTTTCTTCAAATCTCCCCAACAACTGGACTTCATCACCTGGTCAAACTATTCAACGAAATTTTGGAGAAGGGAACAATCCTTGAAGAGTGGACGAACGCCGAGATTATATTGTTTCATAAAAAAGGCGATGAACTGGATCCATACAATTATCGAGGCATTGCACTGGCCAACTCAATCTTCAAACTTTCACTGCCGTTCTGGCCAAGCGACTCAGCAAGTGGAGCGAGAAAGTGGGTATTCTACCCGAAGGCCAGGTCGGTTTTCGTACAGGAAGGGCTTGCGAGGACAATATTTTTATATTAACGGCAAAAATCGCCCAGGCGCCTAACGCTTCTGGTGGTAAGCTCCACGCAGCATTCGTGGACTACCGACGAGCATTCGATTCAGTCTCTCACGAAATATTGTGGAAGGAATTGTTTAATGCAGGTGTCAGTGTGCAGCTGATTCAAGTGCTCCGTGATTATTATGGCAAAGCGGAAATCAGAGTGAGATTAAACCACGAGCTGCGGACGCAAACAATGAACATCGCGGGGGGGGGGGGGGGGGTCCTCCAAGGGGATCCGCTGAGCCTCATATTGTTTATACCGCTCCTGCACGACGCTGCACAGTTTTTTGTCGACAAAGGATATTCAAACCTGGAGAAACGCATGGAAATGTTTTAGTTTGCGGATGACCAAACGATTTTAGCGGCCGTACATGTGACCTACAACACAAACTCGTCATCCTCGAAAAATACTGTGACTTGAATTAGCTTGAGGTAAACGCAAGCAAGACCAAGGTCATGCAATTACGAAAAAACGGCGGCAAGCCCACCCGAGTCAAGCCACTGAAGTACAAGAGAACCACGCTGAAACTCGTGAATCGCTTTATCTACCTGGGTGTACCTTTCACATCCTCAGGCAATGACTGCCGCAAAAATGACAGACTGGCACCAAAGAATTATCCTGTTTCACGCTATCGCCGCGGCAGCCCTGCTCTGAGGCTCGAGTGTCTGGGGCCACCGATACATCGACGATATAGACAAAGTCTCAAGGAGCTTCATGAAATCTATACTGTGTCTGCCGCGAGGAACACCTGATTACTGACTGGTAAACAGCGAAAGAAATTTTGAACGCAACAAATCTCACCAACCAAGAATCAATATTAGGCCACCGTTAGACAGATTCACTCAACCAGACCGCCCGTACAGCCAAGTGCTAACAGGGATGAGACAGGAAAATAAAGTACAATTACACCAAAATCACCCCCAGATACCCCAACCGCGCCAGTTCATCAAGAATCCTCATAGCATGCCACCACCACCACCATGGCCAATCGACCTAAAAAACTGTGCCACGAGATTAGCACAAGAGATTAAACACATCAATGAAAGAATAAGCAACATTGATCTCAACTCCCAAAGATTAGATTTCATATTCGAATTTTTAGGTCTAAATGGATCTAATTAACCGTAGCAAACATAACCTCCTGAGACATAAAACAAACTTTGACAATCAAGTTCTCAACAAATTGAAAATAATGGCAATTGATGTAAACTCCATTCAAACAAACTGAAGAAGATTTGAACTCACTAACAGAATTAACTTGCACAAACATTATATAGTTCTAATGACAGAAACCAAACTCAATCGTAATCACAAATTCATCCTCAAAAAATGTAACATAATCCGAAATAACAGAACAAATGGTAAGCAAGGTGACGGCACAGCCATAGCGATAAATGACAAAATTAAATATGAGACCGTTTCTCACCCTTCCTCACACAATAATACCACGATAGAGTTTTCAATAATTAAGCTTCATGCACCAGATAACTCCACTGGAAAAACCTATATCGTCAGCATCAGGGCCTGGAAGTTGGGGCAAAACAATTAAAAATAAAAAACGAACGAAATTCACGCAACAATGCCCTGCAATTGAACAATAGTGAGCAAATTCACGCGCATAATTAATGTCATAGCCTAGAAATTGAATGTTGAAACCAAAATAAGTTTGGCAGCAAAACCACGTGTGTTTATGTCGACAAACTCTGAAATTAGCTGTGAAATGAAACATAAAATAATTAATTCTTTGGTGCATTTTCAAATGTTGAATAAAATTTTTTAAATCCTAACTAAAACAATAAATTCGACAAAAAAAAAAAACAAGAAATAAGACATGAAATACTAAGAAAAATAAGACAAAATAAAACAGAAAGTAAGACAAAATTTAGGGAAAAAAACAAGACAAAAAGAAAGCCAAAAAATAAGAAAAAGAATACGACAAAATGTAAGACGAAAAATAAGACAAAAAATAAGACGAAAAATAAGACAAAAAATAAGACGAAAAGTAAGACAAAAAATAAGACAAAAATGAAGACAAAAAATGAGACGAAAAGTAAGACAGAGAATAAAATATAAAATAAGACAAAAATT
>JAPYZH010000940.1:0-11187 GCA_030523085.1 Meteorus colon | reverse complement strand
ACTTGTTTCTTGTTTCGCGTATTTTTTACAAAAGTTAAGTATTGGCATTCATTAATGCAAGTACGTTTTTTTGGAGCTCCATGAGCCGCTAGAAGAAAGGGAATTCGTTTCGTAATTATTGTTTGAGGTGTGGAATCAATTTCTGTGAATACTTTAGTGCAGTCAGTCGAATCTTTTTTTTCGAATAATTTAAATACTGACGTTTGCCCCTTCTGTACATTGCTGACGAAGTATCGCAGCCGGTTATCGCATGTAAAAATAAAATTTAGTTTTGGCATCTGGGATAAGTAGATAAACTTTTTGAAGAATATATTTCTGTACGCTGTTGAGCCCTTTCAGGTTCCGGACAATGAATAATTTTACCCATTGGGGTCCTCGCAGTAAGTAGTACTAACGAATCAACATCTTCACCAGCTGCAATTGCTGTGTTTGTTGCATCGAATTTTTCTATTGCTGTTTCAATTATTATAAAATAGCACAAATAACCTAAATGGGGTTATAGAGGGGATTCATTTGGGGACTATCTTTTGAATGAATGTTTCCAGAATAGTATAATATGTATAAAAGAGACACAAATAGGTATTTGAATTTCTCTCAAGTGCCTGATTATGTATAGACGTGGCTTATATGTGCATATCATGTATAATGTTCCTCTGAGAATCGCGATATGTCAGGAATGGTAACTCACAGGAAAAAAATCATGGAGACTAATTTTGTGGAAAATTCTGAGATCTACAACTTTGGTTCGTGGCTTTTTCCCGATTAATCTTATCGTTTCCGAGAAAACTCCAAAAAACCTCGAATTTTGACCTCTGACACCGAATTACTTTTGTAGCACACATGAGATCGATGGGGATTTCCAAAACTTCATCTGAAATGGTAAACCAGCTCTCCGCAAATATTTGGCTTTCCGGGATCTTTTGTTATTCGACCACTATCTATATGTCTAAATTGACAGGACTATCAGTCTTTCTTGAGTCGTAACTCTCAGTGAAAGGCTACGCGTAGACGAGTGCCTGTGAATGGGTTTTATTGTACTCATGAACTATTTCATCAAAAAGTCAGCTTTGCGATTTATGAATGGTCAATGAACAAACTGATTTCAACGGAAAATAATTCTTTTTGACACGAATTGATGCCTTGTGAATTCGCATAGCTGACTGTCTTTGCTCGAGCTTTCGAACCAAGGCCGTTAGGAATACGAAGCCCGACTCGTAAAACTCTATAATCTACATCTGATTCAACATATAACAATTTTCCGACTGCTGCAATAACTGTCCAATAGCAACGTCATATTGATAGTCATCATGTAAGGCCTATCTGAAACGGATACAATTTCATGAGATTAGCCCTTCTGTATCAACTGTACCAAGTTTGTACATGTTGCGTCTTGTGAATTTGTTTCTCGCGGTCAGTTCTATTACCCGAGTAAATCATCGTCACCAATCAAATTCGATATTTCATCCGACACCCTGAAATTACACGCGTGAACTGAATGATTATCATCTAATGATCGAATCCCATCAATACGACGTTCCATCTGTTCCACTATTTGCATGAGCGAAAGCCTCGGTGCAAGATGTCGTGCAGCAAGCATATAATCGATTCCGGCAAATACGCTGGCCTTCGTGTACATTCAAAACGATATAGGTAGATGAGAACGGAATGGTGCCCTTTGTAATACTGGCTTTGTCATGTCTCATAGATCAGAACTTCGGCGACATTTATAAGAGTCGAAAAAATATTACATAACTGGAGTACGAGAGAAATCAGAGAAGTGGAAATTATTAAAGAGGGGGGGTAGGGTTTCAGAGGCGGAAAAGAAGCACATTTTTGTGATTTTTTTACGGTGAAATGAGTGATATAATTCTATTAAATTCAATTACATATTATTCTACAACATCTGAAGGAAGTTCGGAAAAACTTCAAAGAAAAATATTGATAAATAAGCCGGTGACGTTGACTTCCTAGAGGCACTGCTAAAAAAAGTTGTTCTGCGGTGAACCTCATAACTCATTACCAGATCATTCGAAGCGAAAAAATTGAGATGCATTTCAAAGGTGAAATATTTCTCGTGGTAATCACAAAGAGTTTTTCTGTTTTTCTTGTTTTTTTCTACATCACTTGGAAGTGAAAAACACGATTTTAGCTCAAAAAATCGCTGTTAATTTCTCATTAAAAAGTAGAAAAAATTGACAAAGTTGAAAAAACTCTTTGTGATTACCTCAAGAAATACATCACCTTTGAAATGCATATCAATTTTTTTGTTTCTGATGATCCGGCAACGAGTTATGATGTTCACCGCTTTTTTTTCAAGGTGCCCCTGAAAATTCAGCGTCATCAGCTGATTTATCAATATTTTTCATTGAAAATTTTTTCTGACATACTTCAAAAGTTGTACAACCATATGTAATTGAATTTGATAAAATTATATTACTCATGTCACCGCAGAAAAATAACAAAAATATTCTTCTTCTCTCCGCCTTGGAAGCCCTACCCCCCTTAATGAAGTTCATCTGGTACCGAGTTAGTCAAGAGATAAATTTTTCCGACTAGCGTAGTCCGTTCAATAAGTTTGACAACGCTGCACTCAGGCGCGACCGCGTATCCTGTACAACTGATGCCATGTACTAGAAATTTTTCACTCGCGTCCATGCGTCAGTTTTTCACTCGCGCCAATTCCTCTTTCGACCATGGACGGAAATTCCAGAAAAAAAGCTTTTTTTGGGAAGGAAACGTGTCACTGAAAAAGTGTATAATTCACGAGTGTGACAGATGGGAGTGGAGAAACATTTGAAGAGTGATTACGGATGCGGAAAGAAAGAGCTAACTTTGAAGAGAGCACGGCTGAACCGAACAATCTCGAGGGCTGACGTATTATACACTTGAAAACTGTGTCCAAACATCTTTTCTGCAAATCTAAGAAATGGGTCACATCGGTTCCTCTGAGCAACGCAGTCGATGATACGCGAATGGGATTAGCTTCGATGTTCACGGTTCAATGTGGAAATTACAAGGAAAAATCAGATTTACAACTGACAAAAAACATCAAGTTGAAGAACAGACTACGCAAACCAAACCGAGTAGACATTACGATGTTAATGCCAGAGGTGTAATGGGTAAGATAAAATTCTTAACTATAAACATAATCAATATTACTACATTAATTGTTGGAAATAATTAAATACCTTTTTTTTTCTAGGATTTTTGAATGGTGGCATGGGCAACACTTATCAAAAAGATACTGTAGCAGAAGATACAGCCCGAGGAAGCTGTATCACAGCGACTCTTATGGAGCGGTAACTGCCTATTCCGAATGTCGACAAATTAAAAAATCTTCTGAATTTGTTGATACTGAATTGTAGATATTTAATTTCAATTGGTTTTAGTATCATAAAATCAAATTGTTTTATTGTTTTGGAATCACATATTCGAATGAAAATTGAATGGAATAATAAGCATTGTAAATTCAATAATAATCGTCATTACCATCGAATAGTAGAAAAAAATATGAAATTTAGGAAAATTAATAATGTTTTAATACAAACAAAACTCAAATTAATCTAAAAGAATGTTTTCCAGAGACCGTCACACCTCACCACGCATTCCCGTTTCACGACTTCGTCTGGAATAGATCCGAGGAACCTTATTCACATGCGCCCAGAAAATATAGTGTGAATTGCGGCTTCTTTCGACATGGCATGGACAACGAAAGGCACTGGACGTAACTATCACACCCTTACGGGATTTGCAGCCCCAATCATTGCACAGCTCAGAATATCGGTGATCCTGTAGAAATGGCCAGAAGAACGAAAAACATTCCATCCTATGAAAATAACCATGAAAATTGCGGAACATGGTGCGGCTATCATGCAGACCCGGAATCGTGCAGACATTCTGCGATAGGGAAAGGATTTCTGAGCGAACGATTATTTGATGCATAGCGGTGTATCTTTGACGTTATGGCTCCTAGAACGGCCGCATTTGCAGCAGGAGTATCAAGTAACGTCAACGAGGGCCTAAATGCAACAATTGCTAGTGAGGCACCAAGAACGCGCTTTTATGGCACAACAGCTTCTAGTGATGCTCGATTGGCATGCGCAATCAATAGAAGAAATAATAAAGAACGATACGCAAACGAAATATCTGAAAAATTACATTTTTCACCCGCAAAATATACGGAAAAATATGGCCTAACAGTGGATCCGAACGCAAACAAGAGATACTGAAGATCATATTCCCAACAGTTCAAAAAAAGACGTTTGTTCATCAAAAACGAAAAAAAACAGAAGTGCGACACAAGAAAGAACGCTTCGAAGGGCCTCAAACATACCAATCAGATATGGGATTATAGAACGCTGATATGCCTTCTGTAATCGAAATGCAGAATAGATCTTCATCGCGCAAATTGGTATCTTTTGAGTTAGAAAGTGGAGATTTTTCTAAGACAGCGGACATTTTTCGAAACATTGGAAACAACATCAACGAATACACCAATATGATTAAGCTGACGCCATCTTGATTACAAACAGCTGATATCGTCTATCTCGCTTGCGCAAGTAGCGCGTGGCTGTCTGTACTCTTCTTACATGCCAATCACTTTTCACTCTTAGATCGGTCTGGCTGAAGGTTTAGCAATTGAATTATTGCCTGGCAAATTAATTTTGGGTTTTTAGATACTTCAATAACATTATATAAAAATTTCAGCCATTATAAAATATTTTGAAGGAAAATTTTTTTTTTAGTTCAAAATTAGCGTCTGGCACAGTTTAAATAACAATAAAAATGTTTGGCAATAATGGATCGATGTTGCTAAATGTTCAATTGAAATAATAAAAAAAAAATGAACCTTTATAAATTGTTTGAAAAATGGATATTTCACCTGTGCAAATACGATGCGCACTGACAAACGCAACCACTACCGCCAGCCAGGTAACCCGTATGACGCCCGGGAGAGTGAGAGAGATATCATATTTGAAAATTGGCCTTTGTAAAATTCTTCTTTTCCCGATGTTGCTAGATCTCGTACTATAACCAGCAGATTTTTCACGAACTTCTATTTCAATAGCTTCTAGTATCGAATCTCGATCCATGTTGTCGTTTTCGTTTTCGATGAATTCATTTTCTACTGCCTATTCGAAACTTTGACATCCATCACTATAATATAAATCATGCGACAGTTTAAACTCTGTAGAGCCGATATTTTCGTCAAGCCGGTGTGAACATTGGTGGCAGCTCATTATTTGGTGAATGTGTAGTCAATATGGGTTGACTGAGAAGCTGGCAATCTTATCAAAGTTGAGGTTCGTTGTTGGGTTTCGTTGCGGTTTTTTTCGCACATTCATTTTTCTACAATATCCACAATATGTGTGGCAACATTTATCAAAATATAGATTTCATACCTTACAGGCATTCAATATAGTTTCAAAAATTTGTTGGGTTCTTATACATCGCTATGGCATCGAACAAAAAACCCTCCCGTAAATCATTCAACCATAGAATGGAACACCACCATCGGTTTCATTCGTGAAAACTGCACGACTGAAACATTTACTCGCTTAATGTCATCCTATTTTTTACTGAAATGTATGGTTTCATATTCCAGTCTACTGTTACTGAATGCAAGAACTGTTTTGTCCGTAATTTTGTAGATATACGGAATGATGATATAATATTCACCACAATGATTTTCATCTCCGTCATTAGCTTGTTACACAACTATGCTCGATGAAGTTGTAGTAATTGGGCTATGAACTACATTTTTCTAGATGTATGCATAATATTCGGCATTTTCACAACTTTTCATGCAAGATCGATCATTTCATGCGCACAAGTTACGCCATTTTGTTGTGACCAACCAAAGTTATTGTTTGCACGAATGGCAGTTTGTAATTCACGTAGTCACTGACGGAATTATTCGATACCATCACGCAGTCTCGTATATCGATACCCATGCTGAAACAATGTCTGACAAAATTTCAAGAAGCGAAACAGAACCAGTTACGAGGTGGTGGACAACTTGGCAATTGATTATCACCTTCGCAATTTTCGAGACTTTTGAGAAGCTTAGGACCCAACATCTTTGGAGACGTAATCAACAGATGGTCTTCAGCCCTCTTAACTCATCTACAAACATGCTTTCACAACCAAATGAAACGCCGGACAAGCTCAGTAGATTAGATGATCGTATCAACGGGGTCACATCGAGCGAATGTACAGTAGAAATTCATGCCGGAACACGAGCCTCCGAAACGAAATACCCCAGCTTCGCAATCGAATAGCAGAACTGGAAATTTCCACGAATGACTACAGAAAACCACGAAGCAAAGCGCTCCTAAAATGGTAATCAAAGCCGTAACTGCTCGCGAGGCTCATCACCTCCCCGAAAAACTCTCAAAAACGGGTCACATCTGTGCTATTCTCTGCCTTCTGGGCTGCGTGACACACTGAAAACTCCAGAAGAGACCTCAACGGCGACCTTCGTCTCGAATAAGGCTTTCGCCCGCCTCTTTGTAACAGACAGAGCTACACATAAACAATGTCTGCAGAACACAGGCTCTCAGGTATCGGTATACACACCTCAGTTGACGTGAAAAAATTCCAAACCACTTGAAAATCAGCTATGTGCAGCGAATAGAACAACCATTGTGACGTACGGATCCGAGGTAGCAACCTTGAATCTTGGTCTGAAAAGAGTTCTCGAGTGGTGTTTAAGTATTGCAAACATTACTAAACCAATTATTGGTGCTGCTTTCGATACACATTTGGGTGTACTGGTCGGTCTGAAGAATCAAAAACTCGAAGACAAAATCACGGGATTCTCCAAAAATGCTACTATGCGAAACACCGTAGACATAACATCCATTAAGGTAATTCATGACCAAACGGTACGTATAGCCGACCGAAACACACAACCAAGCACCATATTGGAGCAACGGATGGGCCACCGACATCCAATATGGCAAGAAGATCAACTAAACTCAACCGTTACTTTATCCGATTGGCACCGGCTGAAATGGCGCGTCAAATTCAACACCATTTTCTGCACCGTACGAAGGCCATTACGAGGTTATGAACACAAGGAACAAATACTGCAATGTTAATGTGAGGGGCGGAATTATTTCAATATCAGTAGAGCGAATGAACCTTCATACGTCGTCGCTGACGCAGATGTAAATGAATCGACAATGGTTCACATGATGAGCCACATCCTCAAAAAAAAATCGCGAAAGTAGCCTATTTTCGAGGCGACCTAAAGTGAAAAGACGCCTTAATGAGTCACTTACTTTATAGAGTAAACAAAACAGATCAATGATCAACCTCTCGGGCCTGCCTTCACCACCATCAAATGATTTAATTTACTTCCGTCTGAAATACAAACATCCAAAGCTGCTTACCAGGCCTGCCAAACACTCAATCTAGGAAAAAGCTAATCTTCATGCTAGCGCGAAGTTCTTTGAAGCAAAAAGTTTGGAATTAGCTATAATGGAATACTCTCAGCATGCTGTAGATCACTTCGTGTCTACTTTGGATATCCTCATTAAGAAAGCAATTGATCAGTTTGTTCCAACAGTGAACTTTAGTTGTAACATCGTCCATTAACTTGAATCACACCTGAACCACGGGAGATACATAGGGAACGAGTTAGATTATACAGAAAGTTCGGAAGAAGAGGTCAACAACTTGCATGCCAACTTTATGGAAATCATCGTCGGTAGGCACAGCTCTTATCGGAGATAAAAAAGTAAACTTATTGGTCTGTATTTTGTACAGACCCAATGTCCTATAACGTCCAAACCAAGTGCACCAGAATATACTATTTAAATATTCTCTCTATTTTCTGGAATGTGTTGTGAAGGTGTCAAAAAAGCTCCTATATACCCTGTGTCCTGTGCTAAATAATGAACTCCTTGATAATTTGATGTCTTGTTCATAATTTCATTGAATAAATTGATATGTGAATCTTGAAAATAACAGTCATCTTTTCTTACATTTCGACATTCCTGTGAAGATGAAATGAAATTATAATTGCTAACCTCATGATTGTTTCCATTGAGCATTTCTATTGCATTTTCATTCAATGTTCCATTATCGCTGCTGATATCAATAATAATTATATTATCTTGTACCTTTTCAATGACTCTTCTTTTCATGTTTGCATGTTTTTCATTAATGACAGGGCTTTCGATCTACATCATAATACCTATCTGTGGTGACTTTGAATCCGCGACCAGGCGGGCCTCGACTATTCTCAACATTGCTTCCATATCTCTTCTCAATTTCCGACCAAATATATCAACACTCATTTTGTATGTCACCACGCCGAGTGAGTCAGTGAGTGAATGGATGAAAAATCTTTCATGCATTGATTAATAAATGATGTCAGCTTCACGCAACTCTTCAATAATTGATATCATTTCATTGGTATGACTTGAGTTGCCTGCTGCTTGAGATGTCAAGAGTAATCGAAGACGATCGACTAATTAATTCGGATCATCCCAATATACATAGTAGGGTGGGTCAAAAAAATCGAATAATTTATTTTTGACTTTATACTCTGAAAAATAGGTTCGTAGACACCTTAAAAGGATTCTCCCCAAGTATGAGCTCTTAATTATAACGGGAAGGTCCTCCGCTTTGCGGGTTTCTATTTTTTTGAATAATCAGATAAAAAAATTTATATCTCGCTTCCAACTGCTTGGAAAAATATTCCGTGGCAAATGATTTGTAAGAAATTGAATGCTCTACAAAAAAGGTTCCTTATGATTTTTTCAAAAACCCAACCGATTAAAGGATCTCATAGTTGAAGTTTGGCTATTTTAAGGAAAATATTCGTTTTTATTATGAATTTTATAAGTCGATGAAAAAGAATTATTTCGAATCGCGGAACTGATGAGTTTATAGGAAATTTACTGCTCTACAAAAATGGTCTCATATGATTTTTCAATTAAGTGAAGCCGTTACGAGATATTCATCGTCAAACATTAACGAATATCAATATTTCCAGTTTTTGATCAATAATTCGATAAATTTCAATTTAAATTATTAGTTTCATGAAAATTTACATAAATTTGAGTTCCGATGAATAAAGAAATGTTATAAACAATTTTTTCAATATTGTTTTCAATCTTGAGCTTGTTTGATTGCATGAAAACAAGAAATTAGAGCATTTTTTCCGACATATAGCTAATGATTAGTTGAATTTAAAGTGAAAAACAACCAGTATTTAACTTTTTTATAGATTAATTTTTTTATTGAATTATCAATTGCAATATGATTGTCAACATTTTTAACATAACAGTACGCTGTCACTATAAATAATTTCCTTTATTACAATTTGGGTATGTTTTTTGATGTTCTTTGACAACTTGCAATAAGTACTGGAATTGTTCTTCGTTTTTTGTCAAGCATAGATTATATTCACTGACTAATGCAACAGCTCGCTCTGTTGAATCATTGACAACTTTTAGTTGTTGGGAGTATTCTTTATTTTTGAGATAACTCTCATTAGTAGGCCATAATTCAACATCGACATCAAGAAAGTCATACGGTAGATCGAAGATTTTAAAAAGATTTAATGACTTTTTAGACACAAAGTCACTCAGAGTTCTCTGCGCCAATAATTTCAAATCTTTTTCGCAATTACAAATCTTTTCGCTTCAGAATCGGTACCGTCACGAGAATCAACAGCTTCAACAATACTTTCTTTTCTTTCTAATGGAACGCCATCGTCGAACAGTGATAAAATGGCCAGTTCATCGCTCAAATACCATAAGTGCGAAATCATTTTTTCACACGTAGCTGAATAAATTAAAGGATTGATATGTTTGTACTCCAATAAATTTTTCATAAACTGTAAGTCATGATTAGCAGCAGTTGTTACAGAAGTTGATGAATACCAAGCTTTTAAATACAATGTGACTATAAAAATACATAAATGACGAAGACCATGCTATTTTTTCTGAGAGAGTTTGAATTCATCTCTGAATAGATACATTTTCAAACTATAAATGGCCTTAGCCATCCATCTAGCATGATGAACAGCACCAGGACGTTTGAAAGAAATCTTTTCTTAAGGCATTTCTCCAAGGAAAATTGATGATAATTCCAATAATTCTATATAATCATCTCGGGGTTGGAGTAACTATCAAAAATAAAAAATTTGTCAAAAATAAAGACATTTTTATGATTTAAATCGCAGTTAAATCATACCTGTAAAGATTTCGTAATAAAACTAGAGATTTCATCTTTTTCATTCGAAATGATATCAGCAACAACAGCATCTTCAACACCAGATTTATAATTAGTTATATCTATATCATCCCAAAATTTTTTAAACCTTCCAAACATCTGTACATTTGGCCCAGATAACACAGGCCAATATACTTCAAATGCGCCCCTTAATACGATCTCAAAAATGTTGTGACGACATGATAACCAGATCAACGCTCTTCCCAAAGTCTTTTTAATTTCCTTACACGTACCGTTGTGAATTCCTGTAGAACAATAATAGATGACTATCGTTAAATTTAGTATTTAAGAAAAATCATTGGTTATATTTCAAATCCGAACGACTAAACAATTAATACATTTTAATAGTAAAATTCAGTAAGAAATAGAAATTAAAATGTGCTTGAAGTTCGGATCGTTCCAATGAACGAATTTCTCCGGCTACCAAGAATACCCAAAAATGCTACGAATAACGTTTCTAGGCATCTGAATATTCTACCCGGATGAATATTTGAGCATCTCCGCCATGCACAATCAACCCCTACATGAAACTACCCTTAACATTAAAAAATTGATATCTCCGAAAATATCCACTTAACCCCGACCAAACTTCACAGGATGATTCTTTGGATCAAAATATAGATATGAGAATTTATTTGAAGTTTCTAACTACCCCGGAACACACCCCAATATCAACCCTTAACTTCGTAAAATTCATATTTCCGAAAGATTCCATTTAACCCCGACCAAACTTCCATGTGTCTTTCATGTTTCAGCATCGTGTGGTTTTTTTTTTATTAAAATTATCGGCGTATTCTCAAACTATGAAGAATCGAATGAGTTAATATTCTCTGGCTCCAGGTAATATAATGGCTGAAGACGTAATTTTGTATTCCATTACTGCATTATCCAATAGAAGAAATTGATTGAACAATAAGCAGAAAAGATCCAAAAGAT